>MU159969.1:82792-115861 GCA_015888305.1 Antheraea pernyi
TGGCAGCGTATGTTATCGACGCATGTATTTAAGATGGCGTCGTTAATAAAATGAAATATGTTCTCTGCAATGGAAAAAATAAAATGGTTTGAAATTAATTATTTTTATTTATAAAATATATCATCGGGCACATTATTGCATATAAAAAATATCTAGCTGTGATAAATTCATGATTTTAATAGCGTTTAAAAGTTACTGAAAAAAATTGTTTCTAAATTTATTTATAAATCAAAGTTTTGACCTGTAAAAGTATGATGCGCTTTAAAAAACACAACGTTAACCGGCTACCAGGTATCCTGAATCCTGTTTGGAAGGGCATAATATATCTTCATATTAAAGAACCAGCTTTTCTAAAATTCTCGTTCTTCCAACGTTGCTGGCTCTTGTACTAAAGTGTCGCAAAAAATTACCAAAATCCATTAAGAATTTCATTAACCACAAATTTTTGTTTTTCCTTATCCTGGAGAACTCCCTCCATTTTATTGGACAAAAAGCTATAATCCTATATGTAACCTTGTAATTTTAGGTATCACTGTGTCAAGTTTCGTCAAAATTGGTTCAGTACTTTCAGAGTGATACGTGTTCACACGGACAGAAAAACAGACAGACAGACAAAAATTGCAAAGTCTACCCCGATTGAAACTTACAAAAAAATATTTTATGTACATATTTGGCTTTGTTACAACTGTCACTTATATGTTGTTACATTTATTTCATTGTATAAAAAAATGTTTGCTAAACAAAGGTGACAAGATTTATTTATTTATCTATACTATAATAAAACTGTAACAAAGCCAAATCTGTACATTACACGCACAGAAATGTCATGTAGCCGTAGCTCAGTTATAACGTACTGGACTTTATATGTTTCGCCGGAGCCGACGGTTCGAAACACGGTGATATTTTTTTTGAAGTAGCATAGGGAAATATAGCTTTATTTTTAGATAAGCTGTCTGCTATATATAGCACAAAGAAAATTTACCAAAATTCGTCAAGAATATTATGAACTACATTTTTTTTACTTTCGTCCGTTATCCTGGAGAATCCCTTGGGTTTTCTGAGACAAAAAATATCCTAAATATAATCTCGTAACATTAGTTATCACTGTGCCAAGTTTCATAAAAATCGGTTCAGTACTTTCAGAGTGATGCGCGTTCACAGGGACAGACAGACAGACAGACAAAAATTTTAAAAGGGTTATTTTTGGCTTCTATATCGACAACAAAGCCTACCCCTATCAAAATTTTCAAAAAATATTTAATGTACAGATTTGGCCCTGCTACAGTTTTATTATAATATAGATTTCTTCTGTACGTGTGTATATCACTGAACTCCTCTTAAACTGCTGGACCGATTTTGATGAAATTTTGTGTGCGTGTTCCAGTGGATCCGAAAATGGTTTAGGTTCACCATTGGACCCAGTATGTGGCGCTGCGGTTGACTTTTAAGAGTTTTGTAAATCATCAAAGCAGGACAACGTCCGCAGGAACCGCTAGTATATATGTGTATATTTATATGTATATATATGTCGGAAGAAACGTATAAGTTGAGTTGATTATTGTTTGCACACATAATATTAGGTCATTACCTATGAAATGTATTTTTTATTTGTATTAGTCGAAGTAATCACCCATGCAATCAATGCATCTTTGCTAACGCATTAGCAGTTTATTGATGCCCTTCTTAAAGAAATCAGCTTGACGGAAGGCAACAAATTCTTCAAAGGCATTTTGTACTGCCTCTCAGGTATTTAATTTTTATCCCGCCAAGGAGTTATCCAAATTCTGGAAAAAGTAGTAGTCTGTAGGCGCAATGTCTGGTGAGTAGGCCGGATAACGGAGAACTTCCAAACCCAGTTCTTGCAACTTGGAGACAGTCTGCTGTGCAGTATGAGGTCGCGCGTTGTCGTGCAGGAGCAGCGGAGACGAGCGATTGACCAATGTTGGTTGGAGATGTGCCAGCTTCTCCATCATTGTGTTCAGTTCTTCACAGTACACATCTGCAGTAATGTTCACCCCGTTTGGTAAGAAGCTGTGATGAATCACACCGGCGCTAGACCACCAAACAGTGACCATCACTTTTCTAGGGGTAAGTTTTCGTTTAGGGTGCCCCGAACTCGCTGCTCGGTCTTAATTGTTAATTTTTGCAACGATATCATTGTATAGTGTAAAACTATTGTTGAATCTAAATTAAAATAATGTGAAACTGTGAATATTGTGTTTTGTGCTCGCATTTTACCCGAATGACGCCCACTAAACCCGTAACGATGTTTTTGTATAGTATAGAGTAGCTAGAAATATAGAGTTTACGCTGAAAAGTATCATAGTGTCTGATTAATGTTTAATTCCTCAAGGGCTAGGTGAGTAACTATATCATGATAACTGCATTTTAGTACATATAGATATTAGTTACAAACATTAAGTATACGCTCAGAGATTTAGATAGGAGAATTTTTAAATTAGCGTTTGCTTCTATATCAAAAATAATTCTGTGAAAAATATACTAGAAAACATCTGAATTGTAAGTTGTAATAGCTGTAGTACAACGGGCAGCATATGATGCTCATTGTGTAAAACGAATCCTATTTCCACCGACAAATTTGCATATCTAGCTTTGATACAACTTTTCAGCAAATAATTCGTTTCATTATAAACAAGACTTGAGAGACCATGTTCTGATAAACAATAAGCACACTTCTTCGATTCTTTTGAAAGATTACATTTGTTTGTAAATGCTGCATCATGTTTATGATATTATTGTATATATTCTGAACCGATAATAATAAAAAATATAATAAAAAGAATGCGAATACGACATATCTATTCCTACCCATGAAGGAACTAGCTAGCCGTTTCTGAGAGTCCATAATGAGGTCATTTTGTTATTACTTAACGAAAAAAGTAGAAACAAGACGTATCTGTCTCTACCCATCAACGAGTTCCATAACAGTTTTTGAAGTGGGTCGTCATCAGATCATTTTGTTCAGTCCTGTGGTGAGCTCTCGTCACTACTAACAAAAGGACTACAAAGACGACACATGTATTTCTACCCGTCGAGAAGTTCCATAACAGTACCTCAGATCCATATACAGTCAAAACGAAAAAAAATACTAACGTAATAAAAACCAAACTTCGAATTTTTGTTTCAACTTAATTACAGTGTTTGTTAGTACTAGAAAAACCACTATAAAAAATTAGTTACTTTTTCAAAATGATTAAAACGTTTTGTGAAGTGTATACGTATTTCTACAGTGATGTTTTTTTTTCTAATCGAGTGCAAAGCGACGTGGAGGTCCACTTGATACAGCGCCTGAGCGCGGTCTGGCGCGACGTGATTCCTTCTTCCATAATTTTCTTTACATCGAATCTAAATAAATAAATAAATTGGACCTTATTACATAGAAGTTAAGGTCTACGTTACTGACATAAAAATGAGAATTTTTGTATACAACTAAATAATTTTTTTCTCAGATGTAGTGTAGATAACTTGGATATTATTTTATGTGATTTAAACTTGACTATATGTAGTAAAAGTAGGTTTAAAAAAAATTAAGAATAACGTAAAGTTCCTGAGATTTTCATACCGAAAAGCAGGCTGTTTTGTGCGAGGGGACTACGGAGAATTGATTTTTTTAAATGGAAACCTATTAATTTTAATAAACAATCATGTGTATATCATTGTTAAATGTTCAATGAATCTGTAGTTAGTCACTATTACCAAAGTTCAATAGTTTTGTTGTAATTCTTACCGAAAAACAGTGACAGTGGACCTTTTTTGAGAGCGCGTCCTTAATGTTATATATTAAGATATATATATATATATATATATATATATCAGTGCTTGCATTGTTGTGTTTCGTTCGGTCAGTGAGAGCGCCAGAGGCCCACCTCCTTTCCCCTCTCCTCTCCCCTTCACTCCATTTCCCTCAAACACAGGCTGGCAACGCACTTTCGACTCCCCCGATGTTGTTAGTGTCTATGGACGGTGGTGATCACTTAACATCAGGTGACCTACAAGTTCGTTTGCCAGTTATGACATTAAAAAAAATGTATGTGTCATTCATACAGTCAGTAATGAAATAAAATATTGAGTTGGATAAGGATTAATACTATTTTGATTAAAATAATATCAAGTAATCAATTATTTTTGATATTATGTATAAGATAAACATAATCACTGTAAGATATCCACATAGAAGTAATAAATAGTTCCTAAGGTTTACCCAAGCTGCAAGCACTCTAAAACTTGTTATTATGATTTCATTACAATACATAATTTTTTTTGTACTTTAAATAAATGTAATATATATTTACTATAAATATAAACCTTCCAAGAGAAGATATCCAATCGGGACTGAAAGCCGTATGAAAATCCGTTAAGTGGTTTAGAAGAACTAAGGCAATATACAGACAGACGCGAAAAGCGATTTCATTTTATAATATTTATATATGTAGATAAAGATTTGAAAGAAGCATTCAACTTTAAAGTTTTATTATGTTGATGTGTATACGCGTATGATTGTTTTACTCGGAAACCTTTGTGCTTTGTGTTTGCGGTTTGAAAAAGAACTTTGTACTCTTTGACTATCGAATGATATTATGTTTGTTATATCATTTACGTCTTGAGCTAAGTTATTACCCAGGTCGTTGCTTTAAATTATTGACAATCATTTCTGTTCACGCGAGCGGAGACGCGGCCATAGCTAGTTGGTTTATAAAATAGTAGTTTGTAACATTGCTTATCAAGTTTTCTCCATAGTATTATGTGTCTGGTTGTCTGAATTCGTTTTTTTTTATCATGAGTAAAATATTTTTTGATTCAAAAGGTTTTTTCATTTGAGATATTTAATTTATTCTATTCGATAATCTAGAAGTTGTTTTTTAAATAAGTCACATCGTAATTCGTATAAAGCCAAACGTCAAAATCTATATTGCTACTGTAAATTGTTTTTAATAAACCGAATGAATCTAAATTACATTTTATTCATTTGGTTCCCAAACGAGGCATCACGCACCGAATAACGCATATTGCATTATTAAAAGAGAGTATATGGCGTGTCCCTTCATAAATAAATACAATTATCTTTATAAGACTAGATAGAATATTTCACATTAAAATTTGAGTAAACGTATGTTTTCAAATACGACTTTATTTTTAACTTAAACTTCGTCTCGCCAACGATATATTTTCTTAATAACTACGCGACTGTCAGGAGATAGGGTACTATGATGTTAATTGATTAATCAGACAACAGAATCAATCAGATGAGAAACAAAGTGCTCAGTGCCCTTTAAAACTTGTAATGTGAGTCGGGCGGAGGTGAGGATCCCATCTAGTCGTTTTTATAATATATTAGTATCGCGAGATATTTATTTCATTATTTCAAAACAGTAAAATGTACCAACGCATACGTAATGTTATTGTAATGGTGCTACAAGTGTTATTACTGTTATTACGCGCATTACTGTGACGTCTGTGACCCCTTACCATTAAGCGAACCACACGCTTTTAACCATCATCGCGATAGAAAAAGCAAACGTTTCATATATTTTTAGACATTTCTGTATTGATACTGTTATGAAGTGATGAGCATTAAAGCATCGATCAGCATAGGTGCGAGTCCTGCCGTAAGTCAAAGCTTCGGTGAAGGAAAACACCGTTATAAAAGAATCATTGCATTGTGGTACAGTTTCTAGTTCTCTACTGTTTAGAGTATAGAAAATCAGTGAGTACAACTTTATCTTTAGTGTATATTTCTGTCGAGTCACTGTTCAAACTATGTTATAATAATAAGAGAGAAGAGCGCAGTTCCCCGTCATGCAACAGATAAAATCGCGAGTCTCGAACCTAGAACAACCTAGGACCTTTAGATGAGTTAACACATGTGCAACGTGATTGCAGGACACTGAGCTGAGACCGAGACAGAAACCAAGCCCTTCACGCAAGTCGTTAAAATAAATTAAAACATGATAAAGCGCCAGCTGTAGGGCTCTGGCGCTTGCCTTTGATCTCGTACCTGCTCCCCGCTCCCTTTCAGCACCCTTCAGTTCAGTCGCTCGCATTGAATTCATTTCACGTTCAATTACGTCGGTAAACAGTTTTTAACTTTTGGAGTAGAGACTCCAGTGAAGGCGCACCCTCCTTCGCCTTCAGCGATCCCTCAGGACCTTTTTTTTATATCATAGGAGGCAAACGTACATATGGGTCACCTGATGTTAAGTGATCACCACCGTCCATAGACACTTGCAACACCAGGGGAGTCGCAAGTGCGTTTCCAGCTTGTGTTGGGGGAGGGGAGAGGAAGGGAAGAAGGAAGGGGAGGGTAGGTGGGTCTCCGGCGCTCTCACTGACCGAACGAAACGCAACAATGCAAGCACTGTTACTTCACGTCAGTTTTCTCTGAGAGGGTGGTACTGAAACCAGTAATAGCTTCAGCTTGGCTCTAACACCTACCTTAGTACTCGGCGCTTTTCACCGATGCTCCCGTTGTTCTTACGATTGTTTCATTGTTATTTAAAAAGCTAGCGAGATGAGTCACACAGTGTCTCTCCAAACAATCCTCAGTAACATGTGAATAACTTAGTGAAAATTCTCCTTAAGCCAAAATGAAATGGAGTGTCATTATTCTACCAGTGCTCAAAATAAAACGTATATGTTGTTATATACGATAAAGAATAATTGATTGATCCATCATCTTTGTAAAATAAAAATGTACGTGTAAAAGGTGATGTGATGCCGCGCGTACTTTGCTTGCTCGTGAGACACCGCATATAGGGATAAGTTTTTCTTCGAGTTCGAAATGCGAAATAGCTTTAGATCAGAAATAAAATTTAATTATTGTTTAGGTCGTGGAAGGTTCCCAAGGCAGACGGATGCGGGGAAAGGGAGAAGTGAAGGGGCTGGGACGGGTAGGGTCACTTAGAGAGGGATCACGAAAAACAAGGCGGTTTAATTAAATATCGAACATTCTTGATACATTGTTGGGAGCGGGCGAATCTAAGTTGGGTCGAACGCACTGCTTTGCCTTGTTTAGCAGACACTAGTTTGCGCGTTTGGAGATATTATCCAAACCGTTCATTTTTACACTTTTGTATTTTCTTAGCACTGTGAAGCGAAAACTTTGTACGCCTTTTTAAGCGAATTGCGTGAAAAGATGAACGTAAAATTTGCCATAGTTAAAGTTTATATGGAGGAGAAGTGCAGAAAGCTATTTTTTTAAATATAAAATGCATTAGAAATACATTACATTAATAAAATATACATTACTCACACTACTGCTTGAACGAAACACAACCAATACACACATATAAAAGAAAAAGACGTTTCGCCATCCGTCATTTTACTCTTACGTTCCAATTACCTTTTTTCACCCTACATTCAATATTTTTAACATGACTGACGTTGCATGCCTTATATACCCCTTGAAATCAACTGGTCGAATTGTAGGTTAATAATATAATAATATAATATAATTTCATAATGTACATTAGTAATTAATTGATAAATAATTACTAATGTACATTATGAATTATGTACATTATACCATAAATATGGAACCACTGTAGTAATTATTGTTCTCTTCGTTTTTATTTAATGTCAAAATTTTTAGGCGACAGGACTTTTTTTTTTACGTGGGGAAATCCCTTATGGATTCGCCACCCTCCCGGGGGAGAGGGGGGGTTATGTCCAAGTCGCACGGACTAAAACCCCACGGTGTACCGACAGACCGTTTTGTGGGGGCGGCAAGGGATCGTTCGAGCTAATCAACCTTGTAGAGCCGCCCCCACGGTCCGCCCGGCGGAAGGTGACCGCCGATACAGTTCCGAGTTTCCGATACAGTTCTATTTTTCTTATATCACAGAACAGGCCTAATGACTGCTGGATATCGCTCACCATATTATGCGCAATTGTATTTCTATGATGTGGACACTGCTGTTAATTATATATTCTAGGAACAGTTTAATCGAACATGCAATGATAGCATAATGCATAAAATTTCTCTCGAATTGGAGTGCAGTAAACTTTACCTCTCTTTATAATCATTACATCATCATTATTACATAGTATAAAACAAAGTCCCTTGCCGCGTCTGTCTGTCTGTCTGTTCGCGATAAACTCAAAAACTACGGAACAGATCTTTAAACGGTTTTCACCAGTGGATAAAGTAATTCATGAGGAACATTCTAGTATATAAATTTGTCAAGATTTGGTGTAGGTTGGTTGAAATATAACGATAATTGTTGGACAAGTCGGAAAAATTCAAACAGCCTGGGAGATTTCATCGAAAACGCTGCCTAATCCTTTCGAGATATAACAATGTATGTTGGGGAAATGTAATAAGGTTTACTTTTGTATGTATAGGTTAAAATAAAACAAAATGACGTCCATTGAAAAATGTATTGACGACTTATTATAATGACAATGACATGATACATTTTTCTTTTTCTTTTTAGACAGGTGTAAATAATGAAACAACAAAGACAATATAGATCTAAAAAAAATATCTGTGAGTGTATATATCTATCTTTTACGGATAGCCCACTATACTCATTATATGTTCTAAAAAAAAGTGACATACAATTTTAAAGCTACGAGTATTTAGACGTATTGGGTTGGGTTTAAATATAATGATAATTGTTGAACATGTAGACCGATTTTATTGAAATTTTTAATGAATATTTGGTGTGTGATATGTGAATAGTTCGTAAAGTATATTTTATATGTCAAGGTGATTAGATTTTTTTTTGTATTTTTTGAAAATTTCATTTTGTAGTGTTGTGCTGTGTAGATGCAAAACTTTTGTAATACGTTACAAGAGGAATAAGTTACGCCTGACAGCCTTATTTTGAACATAATTGAAATGTATATATTGTGGGTATAAATGTATGTAGTTTGTATGTTATTATACTTTTGATAAATTTCTTGGTCATTTTCCTATATATAGCAACCTTTAATGAGTTTAACGAGAAAAACAATTATGAACTTATTATTTAAAATCTTTATACATATAATAAATCGGTGGCTAGATCAATACTGTACATTAAATATTTTTATGAAAATTATAATCGAGATGAGCTTTGTTATCGATATAGGAGCCAAAAATATGTCATTTAGAATTTTTGTCCGTCTTTCTGTCTGTTTCTGTGTCCGCATATCACTCTGAAAGCACTGAGCCGATTTTGACGAAACATGACACAGTGATAACTAATATTATGAAGTAACATATAAAGTAATTTTGTCCCATAAAACGCAAGGAGTAATCCAGTGTAAACGACAAAATTAAAAAAATTGTGGTATATGAAATTCTTAATGGATTTTAATGACATTTTCTTTGTGTTATTGCAGACAAATTAGCCAAAAATGCAAGCACATTTTTTATATACAACTTCTCATATTCATATTTCTGACATGTGCCAGGTGACTGTTAAAAAGTTAACACCCTTCAATAGTGGGGTAGTTAATGGTCAAATTTAACATATAAAATAATAATATTAAAACTAATACTAATACACAACAAAGAGTGCCTTAGATAAAGTATGTTTTAAAAATTATGGGGACGATACTTTAAACGTAAAAAAATTACACCTAGGTTCAATGAACAGAATTAAATGGGATCTTTTCAAGGTTAATCATTACGTAACTACTTATCGTCGGAATGCCGCACGGTCGAACAATGGGAAGCGGGGCGAGGGTCGAGGGACTGCGCTGCAGCGCATATTGATAACGACGATTAATCGCGCTTTTTGTGTAAATCAACTGACGTTGAGTGAAAATAAGTGATGCTTTTCTCGAGATAATTAGGCCAAATATTATGCATCTATTTTTGTTATTGATTTAGAACCAAAAATGACTAATGATTGTCCTGTAACAATATTGCCGGCGTATAACCTAACACCCAGTAGTAACAAAATATGGAGCACAATGACAAAAATTGATTCAACTTATTTTTGTTTTCAAAAAATTACCTATTACGGCGTTGTTAAACAATGAGTGATTCCAGAATCAATTTCAGAAGATTTTTTTAGAAAACATAATCCTACACAATATTATATTGCGATATAGAAAATAAGTCTCAAAAGTATCTAATAGAGTTTTGTCAGGACATGTGTTGTTTCGATATTTGATAAAAGTTGTTTTCCAAATACTGATGAGTATTGGAATTATTGGATGCAGGGTTGCAAATTTACGATTAGAATAATTAGCTTAGGCGTTTGCAGTTGCCATTCAATACTATATCTATACTAATATTGTAAAGACAGTTAAAGTTTGGATGTTATCCTATAATCCTTGGTAAGGTAAGGCTTGATAAGGATAATAATCCTCGGTCTTACTGATCTGATTTTGAAAATTATGTTTGAAATGTAGAAATAGATAAAAGTAGAAAGGTATATTATCTCTCAGTGCTAACTAATAATTTTGGCAAATATTTATATTAATCACAATAAATGTAATTAAAATTGGCAGCAATACAATAATACGACGTGCGCCACTTAAATGGTGTGAAACAAAGGCATAAAATTTGTAGCAAAAATATTCATTACCTTTAGCTTTACAAAAAAGTCCACCTACAAAAACAAATAGCTAAATAAAAATGGAGATTTCATGGAGATAAAGTTTATTTTGTACGGCATGTTAATTGATAAAGTTGGTCAGAAGATAATGCGAAATAAAAACTACAAGTTGGTAAAATTATTGCGTTGTCGCTGCCGCTGGGCCTATGAGAGTAGTAAGTGGGTACGGTCGTGAGTGGCACAGAAGCCATCCAGAGGGTGCTGGGAAGATATTATGTGTTTGAGTTGGTCGCTGAACTGTTTGGTTACACAATTTAAAACGGTTGGTGTCACTGCAGTCGGGTTCTAGGTTTTTAAGA
Organism: Antheraea pernyi; assembly: GCA_015888305.1. Taxonomy (NCBI): domain Eukaryota; kingdom Metazoa; phylum Arthropoda; class Insecta; order Lepidoptera; family Saturniidae; genus Antheraea; species Antheraea pernyi. The sequence goes on from MU159969.1 coordinate 93,663, forward strand.
GGTTTTTCGAGTTTGGAAATACAATAGAAACCGGTCGTAACTGATTTTACGCAGACGAAGTTGCGCGGGTTTGCTAGTAAACGATAAAATATATTCCTAAAAGAAATAATGATAAAATAAACACTGAATGACATCATAACTATTTTCAACTTGTATTAAAACTTTTTCACATTCCGTAGTATTAAAGAAAAATATTAAAAAGATACATGAACTGTCACTTGCCTGTGACTATTTGTCTAAGAGCTAGGCAACGGTTTCGACTGCGAATTTATTTGCTTTATAAGCCAGTTTTTTATATAAATATTTATGTTCTTCCACATAGCGTGCGGGCTATCTGGCTGCCAGTAAACGTTGCGTTTATTAGTGCATATCGCACCTTTACAGGCAAAAATATTGAACTTTATATAATTTTAGAATGTTTTGTTTTTCACTATCTTTGAAACGTTACTAAAACATTAAATTATTATATATAAATATATATATTGCCAGACATATCGATGAAATAACGGCAGTTAACGATCAGTACCAGCCTGTCTCTCCAAAAAGAGCGTGCTCACGCCCACTCCCGCGTAACCACAGATCACGCCGCCGTGGTCTGGGGGTAAATTTCGCTCCCGCGCACCAGACTAGGCCCCCCTCGGCAACGGCTCAAGCCTAGGTCTGTTCCCTCGGCGTGGAGCCCTTGAGTACGTTGCTCGCGCGATACAGTGACACAAAATGTTACATCCTGCGACAACATTACACATATCACCTCCACACACGTGCACGCATACACGTATACACAGGCAAGTGGAAGGGTTTTATTTTTTTCCCTTATGAAACTGAAATAGTTTAGAATATTATCCGATACGAAATATATATAAGAGTTGTTGAGGTATGTATGCTTGGTACGCATATATGTTTCAACAACTCATATATGTATGAATAGTTAGCTTAGCTTAGGTTAGCTCAGATGGATCGCGAATTGCATGTATCAGGCAACAGCCAAAGCCGAGGTGTGCCGTGCACCCTTGAGCTAGTTGTCAAAATAAATTCGGCTGAGTGCCTTAAGCGCTCGCTTTAGTAGCCCGGTGAAGCTGTTAAGACCCTGCTGGGTCAATAGCGTAGTCAGTTCGAAAAAAAGCCAGACATATTTGTTATTAACAGTAATGTGCCCGATGCTATTTTTTGTAAATAAAAAAGTATCTTCAAACCATGTTAAGATAACTGTTATTTTAGGCGTATTTTGCACGCGCACACCGTCACGAAAAACAGACACCTTGAACTTAGCTATAGTCAACATTTTGTGTCTTTGTATTTGTTGTTTGTATTTCTTTGTATTAAAACTTTCAATGTATTAAATACCTTTTTTATATTATTAGTCTCGTTTTTTCTACAAACGTAGAATAACGCGAACGATAAAATTTTTGAAAAGATTTTTATCTTGTTACGCCAAAGAAGTATAACTTCTAACGCGTGTACATAAGTACACACACACACACACTTTTTTTTAAATATAATTTTGTTACGACATAAAAGAGGGTAAATTTAAAATAATATGTATTTTTTTATGTAAGGCAAACGGACAGGTGGGTCACCTGATGTTAAGTGATCACCACCGTACATAGACACTTGCAACACCAGGGGAGTCGCAAGTGCGTTGCCAGCCTGTGTTGCAAGGGGAGGAAGGGAAGCGGAAGGGGAGAGGAGGAAGAGGAAGAGAGGTGGGCCTCCGGTGCTCTCACTGACCGAACGAAGCGCAGCAATACAATCATTGTTACTTCACGTCGATTTTCTGTGAGAGGTTGGTACTACCCCGGGTGAGCCGACCCATTCATCCTGAAACCAGTAATAGCTTCAACGTGGCTCTACTACCTACCAAAACCTATATACGGAATACCTTATCTATAGCTTTAGCTTAGGGCAACACTGGCTGTATGATAAAGATAGTCATAATTGTGGAAGCTTCTGTTATAAACGCATGTATTCAAGATGGCATCAGTCCCAAGGCATATGTCTACGTTAATCGTTGTTTTTCATTGTTTACGGTGAAATCTCAATATCATAACGGTTAATAAAATGAAATATGTTCTTTGCAATGGAAAAAATAAAATGGTTTGAAATGAAGTATTTTGTTTATAAAGAATATCATCGGACACATTATTGTAAATAACAAAATTGTCGGGCAGTGATAAATTCATGTTTTTAATAGCGTTTAAAAGTTACTGAAAAAAAATGTGCCTACAATTATTTATAGATCAAAATATTGACCTGTAAAGGTGTGATGCGCATTAAAAAACACAATGTTAACCGGCCACCAGATATCCTGAATCCTGTTTTGGAAGGGCATAATATATCTTCATATTAAAGAACCAGCTTTTCTAAAATTCTCGTTCTTACAACGTTGCGGTCTAAGGTACCGCAAAAAAGTCTAGTTACATTAACCACAAATTATTCGTTATCCTGGAGAACTCCCTCCATTTTATGGGACAAAAAGTATCCTAGATGTTACCTTGTAATATTAAGTATCACTGTGTCAAGTTTCGTCAAAATAAGTTCAGTACTGTCAGAGTGATGCGTGTTCACAGGGACAGAAAGACAGACAGACAAAAATTGTAAAAAAGATTATTTTTGGCTTCTATATCGACAACAAAGCCTACCCCGATCAAAATTTTCAAAAAATATTTAATATACAGATTTGGCCCTGCTACAGTTTTATTATAATATAGATAGATAGATTTATAGCGTACATGGATCTTATATAATTTTTAATTAAGTTACTTTAGAAATAAATTTTGATAATGTTCTAAATGATAGGTAATCATTCTTTGGTTTATCGCAATGTTTCTTAATATACACACATTGTGAAAGGTTATTCCTTTTTTTCCTCATTTTTGTATTACCCAAGTTATCAGATATGAAATATACGGATTGGTAAGATACACATTCCACGAATTTAGTTTTTTATTTTGTGTTAGCATAACATGTAAAATAAACTAATGCAATATGATATTCATTCTGCGGTTTTGATTATTGTTAGATAAGAAAAAATATGTCTGATATTTAGCATAAAGTTATTAAATTCAATAAATATGAGTACTCTCAATGGGTTTTCGATTCGCTGCGTTACGGAATGGATAAAACTTGAAATTAGCTATTAAACAGTTAGGCTCTTTATTGTTAAGTTTTCTAAAAAAATATCTATTAATTCCTTATATTATTTTATTTTGTTATTCCTTCCATTTATTGTATTACGAATAGGTTTTTTTTTGCGCTATTGAACTTTAATCTTCGGAATGTAATGAAATGTCTTTTGGTTGAGCGTAAATTAATCAGTGTTTTTAGACATGAAATTCCACGGGGATATAATGTACATATAACTCATTCACTAGCAGAGGGGAACGAAAAGCACGCATGAGTAACAAACGGTCAGAATCAGGTGTACGCGTCGTATTCTCGAGACGATCATCAGTGCCAGACACCATTTATGTGATTAACCAAATGAAACCGACTTCGAATTATTATTTTGTATATTCACAAAAGACATATTGGATGCTAATCGCTGTCAGAGATAACTTTTCAAATACAGGCAGGTTTTGGTACAATATGCTGATATCTTAAAAATCCATTTCTAATAAAAAAAATCTTTCAAAAACCCATTCGCATTAGTCGTTCCTATCGAAAAAGCTAAACGACACAATTTTATTTCATTTATATGAAACGATATGGGAACCCAAGATTTGTCTTTATGCACTTACTGTCCTATAGTCACAGAAGCCATTACGGTTCTGGAAGAATCTTTACTTGAACACCCAGAGCCCTTCTCTTACCGCAAGACTAAAGACAAGACAAGACTAAACTCCAAACACACTATTAAAAGATAATTACAGTTAAAGTTTAATAACCCTCATAAAAACCCGACACAATTACCGCGAGAGACCGAATTCTTTGAATAAAATTACAGAATACGTAATTTACGTTTTCATAAAGCCGCAGGCACACTGCTGCCACACCACGTCGCACCGCGTCATATAGAATCGTAGAATGTAGAACAGCGAGGCAGCTTTAGCCGACTTTGATGATAACCTCACACATGTCATTGTAGTATTATTTGAAAATTTCAATTTAAGACTTAAGAAATACGTATTATAATAGATAATATAAAATGGAAAATATAATACGTTCATTTAATAATCTTTATCGGCAATATATTATTGAAATGTTTTGAATACTAATAAACTCTAAGCTATAATAATTTACAGAAAAATTAAAAAGATTAACTATATTCGGTTTAATATAGTTTTAAACAATTTCGATGATATCGTCTGCTCATTGTCAAATTAAATAATGATTACGTAATCACTTATCCGCGGTTAATTGCGACGGTTGTTCTACCAACATGATCCGAAATCCTCTTACATAGGTATTTGTGTACATGAGTCGTTATCGCTCAGTGAACGAGGTTGGCTTCTGCCTACTATTCTATTTTGTAGCTTGGAGATCTGATACTTCTGTAAACTTTTAATTAGTAGGAACGCACGCAGTTTCAATTCCAATAATAACGAACTGCATTGAGTAGTTCATCAATTAACATTGTTAATTTGTCATTAAATAGTTACGAATGTCAGATTGTATTAACTGGTCGATACATTATGTCAGTAGCGTTTACGTTGCGTCGCGTAGACCTCACGTGACATCAGATTAAAGGTAAATATACCCCAAGGGATATATCCCCCCTGAGCGTTCTCGTTGAGGCTGACCTCGTACTCTGGGGAGGGCAAAAAACTGCTTGTCATGGCTAACGGCAAAAGCAAACGTAAGTCTATGGCACCCCCTCCCACGTTTCGCGTGGACTTTTGCAACATAAGGGGAATCCACTCAAATATCAACTCCGTCCGCCACCACCTGAAGACGGAGAAGCCGGCTTGCTTTTTCTAACGGTGACCCAAATATCTTCCCCTGCAGACATCGCCTACTTGACGTATCCCGGCTACAAAATTGAGCATGCTTTCGTGCCTCGCGCTGGGGTCTGCGCGTTTGTCAGGGAGGATATATGTTTCAATCGCCTTGCCAATCTTGAGGGTAAAGAGCTTTCACTACTCATACTCCGTGTGGACTGCGTCGACCATCCACGCGTCTATGCATGTCTCCACCGGTCACATAGCGGTAATACCGAGACGGAACACCTCATGGAGCACGTTCAAATGGCGACTGACATAGCTCTTCAACAAGTCCCATCCGCTGAGGTCGTGGTTCTTGACGACTTTAATGCCCATCATGCCGAATGGCTAGGCTCACGTAACACAGATCACGCGGGGAGATCTGTTTTCGACTTTGCACTGGCATCCTCCCTAACGCAACTGGTTACCTCGCCTACGCGGATCCCTATTGTGGAGGAACATACACCTTCCCTGTTGGACCTTTTGTTGGCTACTTATCCGGACAGATATCGGGTTACTGTTGATGCCCCTTTAGGCTCTTCGGACCATTGCTAGATCCGGAGTAACGTGTCTTTCTCGCGCCCCTTGCGCCCGCAAGCAGCGGGCAGCCACCGAGTTTGGCATTATAGGTGGACTGATTGGGATAGCATGCGAGCTTTCTTCGCATCTTTCCCCTGGGGGCAAGTTTGCTTCTCATTCGATGATCCTGACGCTGTCGCCAAAGCCGTAACCGACGCCGTACTACAAGGGATGGACTTATTTATCCCTAATTCCGTACTGCCCGTCGGTGGAAAAACTCAACCTTGGTTTGGTCATTCTTGTAGAATGGCTAAACGCCGGAAGCAAATACGCTACCAGACTTGGGTTGACGCATTGGTGTCAAAGGATGTAAATACCAGTGCTCTCAAAAAGGAGTATAACGTTGCCTCCAGGTATTTCAAAAGAGCGACTGCCTTAGCAAAGTCCACCTTCATTAGCAGAATTGGTGAGAGACTGGTTCGTCTTCCCTCTGGAATTGGGGCATTCTGGTCTCTCGCTAAAACCGTCCTAGGAAACTTCAGTCTGCCATCGTTCCGCAATGGAAGGAAGACATCTCGTTGGCCTACGACGTAAAAGACAAAGCCGAATTTCTTGGCTGCTTTGTTGCGTCGTTGCAAAAGCTGCATGCCCAATGTGCAGTTTTTGCAAAAACATATACGCAAAAAGCTCTTCTCCTTAGACATCAGGAAATCGAGTGGACCCGACGGGATTCCCGCAATTGTGCTAAGGTCATGTGCTTCGGAACTGGCTCCAGTTCTTGCGCCTCTTTTTCGGTACTCCTATTGTACAGGCGTTGTGCCAGTATCTTGGAAGTCTGCTTCTGTGCACCTGATCCCAAAAAAAAGTGACCGCTCAGAGCCATCGAACTATCGGCCAATAGCCATCACTTCCTTGCTTTCCAAAATAATGGAGTCCATTATTAACTGCCAGCTCTTGAAGTACCTAGAGGAGAACCAGTTTATTAGCGACCGTCAATATGGCTTTCACCAACGTCGTTCAGCTGATGACCTTCTAGCCTTCCTGACACATCGATGGGTGGAGGCAGTCGAAAGCAAGGGTGAGGCCATAGCCATAAGTTTAGACGTAGTCATAGACGCTGTTGATCGGGTTTGGCACAAAGCGCTTCTTTCGAAGCTTACTTCCTTTCGACTTCCCGGGAATTTATGCAATTGGGTATCTAGCTTCCTCACGGGCCGAAGCATAAAAGTCGTAGTCGACGATGCATGTTCCGATTTGAAACCTGTGAATGCTGGTGTCCCACAAGATTGTGTACTATCCCCTACTCTCTTTCTTCTGTATAGCAATGATATGTTGCAAGTAAGTAACATTCATTGCTGTGCAGACGATAGTATTGGGGATGCTCTATACACAGGCCATGCTAATATTTCCCGGAAGCACGTTGTTGAGTGCCGGAATCAACTTGTGTCTGAAATGGAGACGTCACTCGAACACGTCTCGCATTGGAGTAGACAAAACTTGGTCCATTTTAACCCCACGCCCCTTAATCGCCAAGCCCAGTATTGGTATCCTCGGCGTTGACATGTTGAGTGACGTTCAGTTTGGCGGTCATTTGGAAAGCAAAGCATTGTTGGCCTTTAAAAAACTAGGTATTCTCAATAGAGCAAGACAGTATTTCACACCAGAACATCGTTTACTACTTTATAAAGCGCAAGTCCGGCCCACACATGGAATACTGTTCTCACCTTTAGGCTGGAGCGCCTAATATCAGCTGCTTCCGTTTCACCGCATCCAACGTAGTGCGGCTCGAATCGTCGGCGACGAGGTAATATATCCAATCGGCTCGACTCATTGGCACTGCGTCAGGACATCGCGTCTCTTTGCGTTCTTTATCGCATTTACTACGGTGAGTGTTCAGAGGAGTTGTTTAGACTTATACCTGCCGCTACATTTCACCATCGTACTACCCGCCTAAAACTAAAATTTCATCCACACCACCTGAATGAGTGGAGGTCTTCCAGGGTGAGGTTTTCAAGGTAGTTTCTGCCTCGTACTTCGACCTTGTGGAATCGACTTCCAGCGGCGGTGTTTCCAAACAATTATGAATTGCAAACCTTCATGAAACGAGCTTACACTTTTTTTAAAGGCCGGCAACACACTTGTGACTCCAGCGGTGTTGCTAGTATCTATGGACGGCGGTGATCACTTACCATCGGGTGACCCGTCTGTTCGTTTGCCTCCTATAATATGTAAAAAAAAAATCTGTATCGGTCGCGTTGTGGTCGCGTCCGTGCAGTGTGTCTGTATCGCAGTGAGCAGTAACGCGTTCTCTCCTAAAATGCGGCGGTTATGACGATGTCACTCTGCCGACGTTAAATATCGCATCGCTTTTGGAAAACGTTCCTGTTAACGAGCTACTTATATTTATGTGAGAAAAAATAGTTCATTATTCTAAACATAAAATAAACATTTTACCTTACAATAAAACACATTAATTTATTTACCTCAACCGCATCACTATATTATAACCGCTGCCTGCTTTTTATTACATCTCATTTGGTTCTGGTACATTGGATCATTCTATAAAACACCGAATCAAGCATTTCCACAAAATGGCCTACGAATGTTTTTCATTGCAATCGATTAATTAGAGTTATAACCATGGTAATTACAGAGACCCTACGAGGGCGCTACTTAGCACCTTGAGGATTCTTCAGAAGCTATGCAAGCTGCAACTTTACTAGAACACAGAGCAAATGTCTTTAGTCGCAGCAGGTTTGTTGCTTCGAACACTTTGTGAAGGAAGAGTTCTATACATTTCAACAGTTAGAGATTCTGTAAATATCTAATTGTCTTTTATAATAACGTGTGAAATATTAATCTTTGATTCTCAATAAGACAACTTCCTATACACATTGGTTATGGTAAATAACATGAATTTACCTACCGTTTAAAAATGTGTTTATATAAACTTAATCCTGTTTTAATTATTTTTTATGTATGTAAATATGAAGACATCATCATCATCATCGCCGACACAAACTTAATTAACTCTACACGTCATATTTAATTTTGTTATCAGTACATTTTATTTAGCACGCTCTGTGAGCACATCACACTTCGGTTAATTTGAGTTGACGCTGCGACGGCGTCACATCTAGACTCGTCTCGCGCCTCTCTTGCTACATGTCTCACTCGTAACAGTAGGTAGTGAAACACACGAAGAATCATCACTTTCAATTATATTTTATAAGCTTTCTTATTCAGAACTTGTGGCGCATGTCGGTAAATTAGAATAACTTGTACATATAAAGTATTACTACAACTTTTATTGTTCTTACAGAGAATGATACGTGCAAGTGATCTAAATCGCATCATATCCCATTATAACCCAAGTGGCAACCCTAGTTTCATACCGTGTTAAAGAGTTCGGTTTAGTCATCTACCCTCGTGTAAGTTAAATGAACGGTTGAGCTTACAAAACAATACAATGAGTAGCAATTCAATTCTTTTTTACTATTTTATATTTAATTAATCACTCGATTCTTACGAAATATATTCACATTTTACATTATAAGAGACACGAAGTGCGCACGCGGTATTAAGGCGCTGGTCTGATTAATTTTATTTATTTTTAATTACAAGTTATTAAAGAGTGAGTCGACTGCAATTAAGGTTCGTTAAGACCTTACGAGCGATACACTACGAGGGGTTCGCGAGCGTTTGAACGGTTTCACGCCGCCGCCACTATATATATCTATTACATATAATAAAAGTGAAGTGTCTGTATGTAATATCCAAATAACATTTTTTTACTGATTGGATACGAAAGTATACACGATACTGAAACCAAAAATGCAATTTTTAAATTTTTTGTCGGTCTGTCTGTCTGTCTGTTTGTTCCGGGTAATCTCCGAAAGGGCTGGACCGATTTTCACGGAAATTTTACTCGCAGTTAGCTGAAATTATAGCGGGTTACTTAGGCTGCTCTAAATTAAACTAGCTATTAATCGCGGCTTTGTCTGCAATGCTATCTCCAAAACGGTTGGACCTATTTTCATGGAACTTTCACGAGCTGATAGTTGACCTTATAAAAAGTAATTTAGTTTATTTTAATTTAGACTAGCTGTTAACCGTGGCTACGCCTGCAATACTATCTTCAAAACGGTTAGCCCGATCTTCACAAAACTTGCATTGACAAATATCTAACCTTATAAAAAGTAATTCAAGCAATTTTAGTTTATACTAGCTGTTAACTGTGTCTTCGCCCGTAGTGCTATCTCCAAAACGGTTAGAGTGGTTTTCACGGCACTTACGCTGGTATATAGCGAACCTTTTAAAAAGTAATTGAGGTTTTTCTATTTTAGACTAGCTATTACCGGCGGCTTTGTCTGCATGACATTTAGCAAGATTTCAACTCATTATTTATTTTTAATTAGAGAATTTATTTATTGTAATTTTTTATTACGTAAAGAGTTCCATAATACAATTCATTGCGGAACAGATAAGCGTTTATGTTCCGTATAGTCACAAAATCTTAATTACAATGGCAATGTATATTCAATGTACCGTAAATGTAATCTTTATAATAATATTTTAAGTTATTGTTTCTTTAGTTTCTTATACAGTGTAAGTGAACACTGAGGTCGTTATATTGTTAAGGTTAAGGGTTAAGGTTTCAAATATGTCGATGACAAACCTCATTTGACACGCCGTTAGTTAGTATATATCTAATGTACACGTTACATGTTACTGTAAGTGGCGTGCGTGTCGTACTTACAATTGCTTTTAAATAGCATTTTTATAATTGTACATAATCTCCTAATTTTATAATTCTTTAATAGGATTTTTAAAAAGAACGCGCGCGGAGCTGCGGGTACAGCTAGTAATAAGTAAAACTAGTCCAAAGGCAACGCGGAAACGCTGACATGGATGACTGGACATGAGCTGGAGTGGAGCCCTCGAGCACGCTGCTATTGCGATACAGTGGTACTGTAAACTCTCAATCACTAGTGGAACAACACAACACAGATCACCCCCTCATACGTGCGCACATACACACAGGTACACATATGGTGGAAGTTTTTTTTATTTTTTCCCTTATTTTCGAACTGGGTTAGTTTAGATTAGCCAATTTATTAGACACAAAATACACGTTTGAATTCATGAAACTCACACCGGTACACGTATGTGTCGCAGGAATTCTTATATGTATGAATAGCTAACTTAGTTCAGCTTAGACAGACTCGCAATGTTGCAGCCAAGGCAACAGCCCAAGCCGAGATTCGGCCACTCTGGCACCCGTCAACTTGCTGCCAAGCGGCGAAGTGCCTTAATCGCTCCCCTTAATCCGGTGAAGCTATGAAGGCCAATAACAGCGTAGTGAGATCGAAAAAAAGGATCTCTACAAAGACTACAGACATTCTAATAAAAATCTGACACACATCATTCCATAACAAAAAAGTAAAATATTTTACCTTAAATTGAGAATACATTAGACAAATGAATCAATATATATGCTCCGTAATAACTTCGAGCTCTGGTAAGTCCTAATAACAAAGTAATCTTACAATGTTCTCGAAACAGAACTTTCATGAATACTATATGAATAATAATAATATCATGTACAAAATTTACAGTAATATTGGTATCTGCACTGGTTACAAACCGTATCGCAGATATCACCATTTCTTATAACTAACCTATAGAGAACTATAACACAGGGACTTAAACATATCTAATAAATAAAAACTTAACTGAATATGTGAGACTATTGTGTAACACGGTATTCGGAGTGAGACAATGAGAATCAGAAGATTCTCATGCATTGTATAGGGAGGAGATCGTGTACTATTCCCCGTCATTCTGCCGATCACAACCATGTAAACCCTTTAATTATTTTATATTTTTGAACCTGAAGATGGAACTCTGACGATATCAATATCATGCATCATCTTCAACCCGTGTATCACTACGAAAGTAGCTTTATTATGTTGTTATAACTATATACAGCCTCCAGTAACTGACTTTTCTTATAATAAATAAGATGTAACAGATTTCCACGTTGGTACCTAATTTGTGATTTTCTACTTTTTCAGGTTTTAAGGCGGCATATTAGTATGAACTTCTTAATGAAGTCCCTTGTAGTAGTGTATTACCGCTTTCAAGTATTGTCGAGAACCTGTGTATGTGGTGTTACTTCTAGCTCGGTCTGTGATTCAAGAGATCACCGCCTATCTTGCTTTCGTCTCTAGATATCCCTCCTGCTTGCGAGGCATTAGATCGCAGCACCCTTTTTACTTTTGGATTTAATTGAATCAATATGGTCATTAATCTATAAATAAATGGAAAACTACAAAATATTTCAGTACATCTATTTTTTTCCCACATTTTTTTTGTTTGTTTTTTTTTTTTTTTAATTTTGTTTTTTCCTTTATATTGAATTTGAAAAAAAATGATGGTCGAATTTTGAACACTAGACGACCTACACTAGTATTATCAGTTACGTGTTTAAATAATAATTTTTTGAAGCAAAAATATAATATAATTACGGAGATACTCTTATCTATTGAAAACATTCAAATCAGAAGCAAAACACAATGTTGGAATTTCCAGTGCACGTAGTTATGCTACGTTTTATTTAAATTATCAACAACGTTATTAAGAGATCTTAAAATAAATGTTTTTATGTATCACATGTAGGAAAAATATAAAAAAATAACAAAAGATTGCATTATATCTTACACTAGCCAGTACTTTGACAAAGTTCGTATCTAAACAACTTTGTTATTTCTGGGAATTACGTCTATCATTTCAATTCATTGTTTACTGTTTTTTATTGTATTTCATCATTACTACTTAACCTTTATAATATTTTTACGGATTATAGTTTTCCTCTATTAAATTGAAACATTACCATTTAAGTTCTACGGAGAAAGGTAATGTATGGTATATATAATGTATGGTAAAGATAATGCTCTGAAAATTGTTTTATATACAGTTAAAAGCTTCGTCGAGGTTACTTTCAGATTAGTTGGACCAAACAACGGACACATTATGTTATTTATATATTGTTATTGATTTGTTGCCAAATGATACATGGCAGATGGTATACTGGTACTTGGTTTTTACGTAAACTGTATTCCGCGAAATACTTTATTTTTGAAATTCACGATTATGGGAAACCCAGTACCTAATCTATACAATATTTATCAAATTATTGTTATCCGTTTATAAACGTATTTTTTATAAATAAATTAATGATCGTGTTAATAAATTAAACAGAATGCGTAGTATTTTCTTGATTACTGTATTGACAATTTGTATCATCGAGAGATCTATATTCCATTGGCAGCTCGATACACAGTAGCTGTTTCCGAAACACGATCATGTGAACTTTTTACGTATTTATAGTGCCTGCATTTAACTGAGACACAATTACTGTCCTCTACCATTCCACATTTGAGGAACCTTTACAACCAGTTAAATACTGTGTATTAAAGGTGTTACACTCACATTGGAATATGTCAGCATATAAGGCAGTAGAGACGAGCTGGTCGCCCTATACTATACTAATAACACATTTAATAAGGTATCTGTATATCGTAATAGTTGCGTGAATATACTGAAATGCAATTATATTCGATATCGGGGAGAGCGGTCCCACGTCAGTACTCAATACGCGTTACATACGCCCACATAAAATCTCACGTTACGTACTTGCATATTTGTGTTTGTTATTTTTTTGTCATAATATTCCTGGAGCGAGCTGCGCAGTAGTTCCTCTCGTGATAGTTGTGATCGGATGGTTTGATTTGTTATATGATTTGTGTACTGTAAGTTTCATACAAATTAATTTGTTACTCTGCTATACTATACTATGTTATGCGATTACGTGCAGAGATATATCACAGTGTTGGAGTTTCCACCGGGTTTCCTATCACGCACGGACTCGTTTGTTTTTATTTTCAAATATTAATGAATCATATATTGTAGATAATTATCATTTGGTTTTTATAGAGAAGACTGGTTATTGTTTCGCCGCAGCGCGATACAATAATGGACCTGATGATTGTTTTTATTTAAATGATATTTATATAATAACAAAATTATTTATTTTTCTTATAAATTATAGATTTTAAGCGTTTCACCACAATTTCGTCCGATGTGAAATGACACAATAAGGCCTAAGATGATAAACACACTAACCCTGCAGGCGGATGAGCCCCCAAGAGCACTTGCCAGAGCACACCAAAAGATGCTTGGCATAATATTTTCAATTTGAGGGTAGTAACGCTAGTTAATAGCTAGTAGCTAAGATGATAAACACGCTAACCCTGCAGGCGGATGAGCCCCCAAGAGCACTTGCCAGAGCACACCAAAAGATGCTTGGCATAATATTTTCAATTTGAGGGTAGTAACGCTAGTTAATAGCTAGTAGCTAAGATGATAAACACGCTAACCCTGCAGGCGGATGAGCCCCCAAGAGCACTTGCCAGAGCACACCAAAAGATGCTTGGCATAATATTTTCAATTTGAGGGTAGTAACGCTAGTTAATAGCTAGTAGCTAAGATGATAAACACGCTAACCCTGCAGGCGGATGAGCCCCCAAGAGCACTTGCCAGAGCACACCAAAAGATGCTTGGCATAATATTTTCAATTTGAGGGTAGTAACGCTAGTTAATAGCTAGTAGCTAAGGGCGATTTAGAAAAAGACCTATCACCATACTATGATGTCATTGCAATATTTTCCTTCAGTGAAAACGTAGATTCAGTTGGAAGAACTCAAACCTGCGTCCATCGACGCGGTGTCCGCATAAAGTCTAGGTTATCACTGATCACAATGAACATACTGTGGCAGCAGTTTAATGACGTAGTAATTTGTGGCGGGTTCAGTTAATTGTAAACTGACTTACTGGTTAGTTCGCAGTCTGCAGTCAACTCGCAGCTATTAGATAACTTTTGAATACAGAAAACATACAATTATCTAAATATAACTTAAATTTGATAATATTATATCCTTAATGAGTCCACACGGAGAGGTTATAGCAATGAGGATAAAAAATTATCTTCACGGAATATAAGTACTTTTTTGGAAGTGTGATAAAGGGAGGTAGTACAGTATACTAAACGACACTAAATGGCTACTGGGACACTATTACACCGGAAATATATATATATATCGTGAAATCTTGTCTAAATATGAAATTATAATCTATTACATTTTCTGTGAGCAAGTTGTAGGGAAGGGAATGAGGAACAGGCGTCGGGAACGACATTAAATCAGTTTCTTCCAGTAATAAGTTAGCGAATAAGCCTGTTTTAATACCAGCCGAGTGCGGCGCCTGTACCGCTTCGCTTTCTCTCCTCCGGCCCGCGCCGTTTTCGTCTTCAAGCGCACCGGATCAGTTTCGGTTTTTCGCACAAAAAAACTGTTTATCGGAATATAATTGGTTGCGGGGCGGCGGTGCGGGGGGTCGCGGTGAGCTGTGCGGTAATTACATTCCGTTTGAGTGACGCCTGCGGAATATTTCATTTTGTCTTTGAAAATATTCCTGAGGCAACTTCGATGAAGAAATCAAAAGAATTTCAATTAGAATAATATAATGTAAAGTTATCGCGAGAGGGAAACCCTTAGGGCTCGGGGTGGGGCGTACCGTGATTATCGACGCTTTTATTATTGTTCAATGTGATATGTTGTTGCATTAGTACAGAGCGCCGCGACGCCTGGACTGAGGGATATTTTCATAAAAAAACGTAGGTCACCAGTCGCAGTCACAGCAATTTCACATCAATCTATAGAATTGTTTGAAAATGTGATAAAATAACATATTATGCCATACGACAGGTCCTGTGTTGGTTAAATATTCCAATTTGATTACATATTTCAAATGTAGACTAATCATCAAGGAAAAGTAAACATCACGATGCAACTATAGCATGGTGGTAGAGTTCTTGTTGCATATGTTGGTGTGGTCCGGCAGATACACTTGAGAGATAGCCCCGCTCGGTTTAGCGTGTTATCACATTAAACCGCATCGTCGTTTAATATCAAATGAGATTGTGGTCAAACACTAAAACTTATCAGTTTTAAAAATAAAATTGACTTCGCCGACTTGTGTGTAAAATTTTTGTAGGTACATCAGTTTTAATAAATTAGCCATGCAATATAGACGGCCCGCGACGGATATACACATTTATTATAGGTATAAAAATAGCAAAGGTCGCGTCCGAGCGACACGAGACATTCTCGTGCCTCGGAGCCGTTGACTGATGTTCCCAGTGTTCATAAATGATGGACCACTGGACCGTGACCGATGTCGAAACCGTACTCCCCGCACCCCTAGACTGCCACCCTCACTCCCCTGTTCCTGTCCGCAATCAGGCTATAGTAATGATGTCGCGTGCTCGTTCCCCCTCGCATCCGTCAGGCTAATCTGACGCATCACTCATACGAAGAGTTTCCGGAGACTGAAATAACTCATAAGTAGGAGTACCGCAACAAGTCATTATAATCAGTCAGTTCCGACAATCCTCGCCTCCGCCCAGCACCGCCCGGCACCGCCCACCTCCACCACGCGAGACCTGCATATTTTCTAGCTATGTGAACTTGGTACCCCACTTAAAAAAAATATATTATGAGGATACCATTCGATAGTGATTCGTTTGTACCCGTTTGTACCACTTTTATTTTCGTTTGTACCTCAAAGCGAAAATAGTTATAGATAGCGTTTTCAAATTTTGACACGCACCCCACTTTGAGATATCAATAAATAAATTTAAAAAAAATCTGTTAACGGGGTTCAAATCTAAATTATTTCTTGTTTGTACCACATTTTGATTTTGATTTGATTTGATTTGAAGAGTTTGCCGCCGACTTTTGTAACTGCCCGTATTCTTTAAATTTTCTACAATTATTGTCAATACTAACCGAGTTGGTGGTCGTCGGTCTCGATATCTCTCTCCATACCACCGCAGAGCTAGCTTCACATTATTGATATTTAAAAAAAGAATCTTCCATTAAATCAAATTGTTCTTGATAAGCCATTTTTACCGTGAGACATATTTGAAATGATTTGTGAAACAATCAAATATGAATAACAAATGATAATCTATTTTCTAATGTAACATTTAAATATGTTGAAACTACCTCATACACGCAGTTATGTCACATCTAAGATAGGGGTTTGCATTACAAACACGTGCTATTGCAATCGTCTTATCTAAATAGTACTTAATTTGTCATTTGAATTGATAAATAACGTCAATGATAAATTATTAATTGCTAACATAAGTAAACAGAAACAGATTGATGTTTGAGTAAAAGTGCTTTAGCTCGACCCATTGAATTTATAAATACAGATTTCATGGTTTTCCTTTCATTAAATTTACCAAGTATTATAGAGAGATTTCATCCTTGTGATTGACTCTAACGATCGATGCAATAAAATTACAGGATGTAATTTATACAGGTTTAGTCGCTTCGAATCCCAGGTGAAGCAAGAGAATTTTCGAAAATCTTTGTATGCAGTTTTATTTCTTTTCAAAAATAAAGAAATCTTTCTTTGGAGTAAAATTTGCTATCTCTATTATTTAGAGTACTTTCCCTCCAGGTAGCATTAAAAGATTCCACCCTGTATAAGTGTCACTTTCGTTTACACATATTTTTCAACGTTGACGACATGGTATTAGTAAAGTGAACTTTGTTTAGAATCGTTATGGTTTGAAAATCAAAGGAAAGAAAGTGCTTCATGACAAAGAGACAAACACATATATCTATAAAATTTAGCCCATTGTTAGATTTTATATTTCTAATTCAACTGATTGATAATTACGCATAGAAACGTCATTTAGGCGTAGCTCAATTATAACGTACTGTACGTGTACATTATACGAACCGGCAAAACATTGGTTAGGAACCCAACGGTATTGTTTTTGTTATTGGTTTTTTTAAGAAGTATAGGGAGATGAATTTTTAGCTAATCTGTCTGCTATATATACCATAAAGAAAATTTACCAAAATCAATCAAGTATTTCAATTACTACAAATTTTTGATTTTCGTCCTTAATCTTGGAGAACCTCTTGCGACAAAATGTATCCTAAATGTAAACTCGTAATATTAGTTATCACTGGGTCAATTTCCTTTAAAATCAGTTCAGTAATTTACGAGTGATGCGTGTTCACAGGGACAGACAGACAGACAACAATTGTAAAAGGATTATTTTTGGATTTGTATATATATAGATAATAAAGAAGTCTACCCCGATTATAATTATCAAAAAATATTTAATATACAGATTTGACCTAGTTACAGTTTTATTATATGTATAT
The DNA here is from genome assembly GCA_015888305.1 of Antheraea pernyi. Classification (NCBI taxonomy): domain Eukaryota; kingdom Metazoa; phylum Arthropoda; class Insecta; order Lepidoptera; family Saturniidae; genus Antheraea; species Antheraea pernyi. Next base: position 111,412 of record MU159969.1, read on the forward strand.
AGATAATGAAGATAATACATTAGTGCTACCTACACACGACTCACTTTCCTTATACTTTAGATAATTATAAAACAATAGCAACTGTCACCTTATAGGCCATATATAAATATTGTAATGTTCTTAATGTATCCATTAAACAATTATTAATTTTATTTAATTAATATTAATTTAATTTATTTTTACACGTAGTGCTAACAGAAAATGTACGGCGTCGAAATCGTAAAGAATTTTAATCGCAATATTCCAGTATTGAGTATAAGAGATTGCGTATAAAATAATTTATATTTTTCGCTTTGAAATCATTTCGCAATAAGTCACAGTCGTTTCTAGCGGATATACAAAGAAGGGTGTTGGTATGCTGATTTGGCTTAAACTAGTTTTGTTTTGTTGTATCGAATAACCGAGTCACTTCTGTTGACATCATATTGTACGTAGTCAGCCAAATCGCCAGGAGTTCCCGGTTTATATCAAATATACTGTAAACAAGATTCTATTAGAAACATGAAACTTCTCTGATATTACTCTCATGAATTTATTCTCCAATTAATTGATTAACATTGTCTCACAAAACATTGGGACAGAGTCGAAGTAAACAACACTTGTAGGTATAACTGTGAATTTAATAAAACTTTTAATACATATTGTGCATATTAAAACCATAATATATAAAATATATATACACACATTATTTAATATTCAAAACATACAATTGCAATATGAGAGGAAAATATGACATCGTTCAATAACGTGAATCGTGTCAATTTTAAGTAGGTTTTTAAAACAAAATAAATAAGTGTAATATTTGTTAAATGACAATAATACTTCTTTTTTAAAGATTTCCTACAAGAATCTTAAATTTGTATAGTGAACGAAATAAATGTGTTTTAAATACCCGTATTTTTCTATTTTAAATTCTTAAATCTTAAAAACACTTACCATGGGTTTTGTTATGTTGACGTTTTTGTGTTATTGATTTCAATATCTAAGGAATTGAAAAAACCAGTGTAGAAACTCTATTCTAATTTGACAGGTCTTTCATATAAAATACAGTTATGTGGCGTGTTGTAAATATGCTTATTTACAAACATGGTCAACTAATAAAATAGTAGGTACACGAAATAATAGTTATAAACGATATTATTGTTGAGTTTGTATGTAGGCAACTAGTGAGGGGGAAAATAAAACCAAGCAAACAAATTTATTTTTGTTTAAAAATACATTGTATAATATATTTCTATTGAACTCGAGATGAAGTAAGCCTGTCAATTTGTTAAAGTCTGATTAATAACGAAAGTACTGTAAAGCGTATAAAACATAGCAGATTTCAATACAAAGTGAAATATAATAAGATAGTTCTATCTATTGAAGATTTGGTTGAAGATACTGAAAAACACGTAATCCCTATTACAAAAAGAAATATTAACCCGCGCAAGATATGTTCAAACTCAACGACAACTGAAACCTTTTTAATTTTTTTTATAGCAGTACACTTTACTTATTATCCAACCTAAAGAATCTTGTGAAATTATTTCGTATAAATGATAAAATTGTTATCTTTTGTTTGTTCTACATATTATTTTAACCATATTTCTCATATAATACGTTCTTGTAATATGTAATCAAATGCTTTCAACTTTTAAAATATATTTTTTATCTAATTATAATATAATATAACTGTCACGTAAGTATGAGAAAATGTATAAGATTATCGCAAATAAAAAATTTGTTAAATTGTTAGGACAATGCGTATAGTTCTGCACTGTGCGCAACTCTGACTTGAGAGTAATCTGATCTTATTAGAGTCAACATTAATCATACAATTAATAAATAGCTATTTTGTAACCCTATATAAGTATGTCTACTTTGGCAATGTAGATTTAACAGTTGATGAGGTTGAGCTTGAAGTGAAGTTGTTATGATGAGTGTGGAATATCTCTCCATTTAACGTAAATATATTAAACGTATAATAATATTTTTTATAACATGAAATTTTCAAGTGGATGTGGTTGGTTTATTTAAAAAAAAAAAGGGAATACCAAACTACGGCAATAAACTTACGGCAGAACTAACTATTATTTAATTATCTGAATCGTTTCGCACTCCATACTACACCATACAATTTGAAGCTTACTTCAGTTAATAAACGACGGTAATAGATATTCTCTATCAAGTATTTTAGCGTTAGATGAAAAATATGTATGTAATAATGAAACATACAATTGTATAATAAATATTATTGCTCATGAACTAATTATTAAAATTATCTGTCGGTTATCTAAAGGGTATCGCTTATTATACTTTTCGTTTAATTTTTAGGTGCTGTATTTTTTATTTGAAAATGTATACAGAAAACATTGACCCCATAATGTAAGTCGTTTTTCATAAGAAACTACATATTTGAAGAATGATATCGCTTAGTTGTGGTTCAGATATATCAATTATTCTTTGAATTTGAGGCTCCGGCCTGTAATTGATGCATAGGCGAAGTATTCATTAAGCAGCTTGCCGTTTTGTACTTAAAAAACGGAATTAAAGTTTCAGATACAATGAATGATTCTATTATCTTGAATTCAGTATAACTCTTATGTACGAGTCAACTTATAGTTTGGTTATTATTATATAACAGTAATTTGTTGAAAATGAGTTCATTCTTTTAGCAAACCATTTGATGTTGCTTCCTAGAATTTGCTTGAAATAAATTAATTGAAAACCTGATCAATTATGCAGTAATGATTTAAAATCAAATCAAAATCAATGGGTTCCAATCGAGGTTCTTTTGATATTTTTCATTGCTCTCTACAGTTTCGCATTCAGTCACACGCACACTTTATAAATTCACATTGTATAAAACCAATAAACGTTCTATTCAGTTTCTCATAGTAATTGTACCAAAACAGGAAAACCAGCTACGTATATACTAATTTCAAGTTATTTATAGCAGTTTTTAAGATTCAATTCTCGAAACAAAACCACTACTGCTAATTTTATATTATTCATTCTATATTAAAAAAAACTAAATACCGAAACGAACACTAAATTCCGAAAAGAAATACGTTAAGGTGAATCTTTATACGAAACTGGTTATTTAAAGCTTTTATTGCTCCATTGTAATAAATTTGATATGATTATACCACAAATAGAAAAACAACATATATTCAAATCCATGTTCTGTCGGACTTGCGCATCAAACTTCACATAGAATAAAGAAAAACACATTTTTGTTGGTAAATTTGATATACACATAACAAATACCTATATCGTAGAAGAGTGACGATACGATCTGAGTGTCCGCTTTGCACATTATCTATGTTTTTTTGCTATTACATGTATAAAAGGAAATATTGAGTATTAACAGGTAATGTTCCTTCAATGTATATTTATTTAGGTATCTAATAATATACTATAAATATGTGTGCATGAACATGACATATCGATGGTACGTTATTAAAAGGTAATGCTATCGGATTCAGTACAGAATCGCTGGTAAATATCTATATCTTTAGATGTATATATACATCAATTACAATACACAATTCTAATCTCGATCTAATACAATATAACATTATGCTTCTTTGACCGTTTGTATCGCTTACGAACGAACATTTCGATGAATTCTAATGAAATTAAGTAAGGAAATATATCACATATCGTTGAATATGAGATGAGATATACATATATCTATATACATATACATCATATATCTATCAAGTGAACGAGTAATATTTTGTAATGAACATTTTGAAAAACAAGGTAAAGTTATTTGAAGAGATTAATCGCTTTGTCGAAGAATCAGCGCGATTCTGTGTGAACTGCATTATGCGGTTGACGATTGCTACCGTGCCGCGTTACTCGCTGTTTACTGCACAACATCAATTCATCAATCAATCCAAAAAAACAACTTCTAATATGAATAATAAACGTGTACAAACAAACAATACTCTTGATGTTGCACTTCTTCGAGCTTTAGCTTTGAGGTGAGCTCGAACAAAGGATGGATCTACAACGAATTGTTAATGATGCAGACACAGTCTATAGAGCCCCTTTACTTGCGCAAAGACATTGAACTGATATACCATGGGCCGACGAGGTCAAATATCTCCGTGTTACATTAGATAAACATTTAAAGTTCGAGTCACATACATATAGATAGAGTACGAAACAAAGCCGCTATGGTCTTGGGTCGCCTCCATCCGTTTCTTTGTCATAGGAGTAAGATGTCCCTCAGACACATTCTCACTTTGTATAAGACGTGTATCCGTCCCGTGATGACATATAGCAGTCCCGTTTTTGCGCATATGTCGAAAGATAATTTTCATAAGTTGCATGTTCTTCAAAACCGCGTTTTACGTAAAGTGACCGGTGCCCCGTGGTACGTCCGGAGAGTCGATCTGCATAGGGAGGGAGGAGGGAGGGCATAGTTAAGAATATTATCGGATACGAAATATATGTA
>MU159970.1:0-10910 GCA_015888305.1 Antheraea pernyi
AGTCGACGGTTCGATCGGAACTCCCATATCGGATGCTTTATATAATATGAAAATACTTTTGTGAGGGTCGGCATGATAGCGACGAATGGTTAGGGGTTGTGGATCTTGTGCTTGTCCTTACCATCAAGTATCGTGTCATCACTTTGTCGAATTTCAATAAAGAACAATATGAGCTTTTAATTCACACTTTATTGAAATAGGTTTTCTGTGGATCTGTATTCCGTGATATTCTGAGTAATATTTTAAATGCCAACGTGAGTTTGTTTGCTTGCTTGTTACGCTTTCACTATTCAATCGATCATCACGTTTTGATTTTGCATACAAGTTATCAGGATATAGAAAAGAACAATGGATACCTTTCGTAAAAAAAAATGTACTTTCCCGAGGAATAGACCAAATCTACATTAAGCGAAACCAGGAGCAAAAACTAGTGAGTCAATATTTTGACATAACTAAATTAAACAGAGATCACGTATACGTAAACGCAGTCTGAGCGTCATTTTGTAAGATATATACAACAATGACTTGTAAATAGTATTAGTTATGAAAGACTAGAAAATATGCTCCACATTGAAATATGCATATGTTAAAGAGTGAAATGACGCATAATGTTGTCATTTAAACGACTGTGTCTAGCAAAAAATCGTGATTAATTGTTCCTTTCACTTTTTAAAATATATTGTAATATAATATTTAATAAAAACATATGTTAACACTTATTACATGATCGACTTGCTACTTACGACATACAACGTAACTGGTTGACTGCACTACGTGATCGTATATATTGAATTGTTGCTCCGACGGCATTTCTCTTAATTTTTTCAATAACACATCTACTTCTTCGTTGAAAATGTTACTGTAATTCTCTACAGCCCGTTTGCCGTAATTGGGTGTTGCGATTTTACGATGTTTACGCCATACTGGACCTAAAATATTATTGATTATATTTTTATTATGCCATCTCATTTTCTGAGATACTCGGTTAAACTACCAATACTTATTGACTCAACAAAGTTATCCGTGAGATAAACTGTCAATTGGCCCGTTGAGTTTTACTGACATTTATCGTATGATACCGATGAACCGATAAACAGATAAACTACAATTAAAGTACCGGGCGTAAGAGATGTTAAATGATCATATGGACAAGGATTGTTACAAGTTAAGCGTTAAAAAATAACTATTTAGTTAACATTCTCCTCATATTGTTTGTTGACAGATTTTGAACTAGATAGTTCAACTAATCTAATGACTGTCGCGAAATTGACTCCGGTTGCATTACGTCGTATGGCGTTGCATATCAAAAAGGTTAATTTAAGCTAATGTTGGCAAAAGTATATTCCTATAGAATAATTCCACTCTACATATTTCCCAATAACATACAATGTTGTTTAAACGTAATAAAATAAAACACTAAAAAAGAACGACTTGACCTTTAAGCATTACGTAGACGAGGTGAGATGATAGTCTTGATTTAACTTATTTATTTCTAAGTTGACTACTTACTAGTTGATTTATTATATTTCAAGATATGAGCATTTTCGACGCTATTTTTAAAAGGAGAACTAGCCGGTCTCTATGACTTTTCTGGTAACAATAATTTCGTTCATATATGGGAACTACATATTTGGTCTAATTTAACTGTGGGCTGTCTCTTAGATTTTAATTATAAATCTGTCATTAGGTATTGCTCGAGCAGTTTATCGATTTTAAGTTACCTCTGTGAAACTTTATATAGAAACGCGTAATAAAATGTAGAAATAGAAGTAATTGTTTCTATCTTAACAAATTCTTGGCAGAATCTGATTAACCGCTTCGAAAATTTGCATCTATCACGAGATTATAAACAACAAACATTTCAATGTATGTATATGCTATTTCATACCTGATCCACTCAAAATTCCTCCACCCAGAATATCAGCCATGTACTTGTACTGAGGTCCCTTGATACTGACCTTGTTATTCGTTAGCAAAGACTGAAAAGTTTTCAAGCATTGGATTTTAATTTAAGTGTGTATATTAATTACCTTAATACTAATATTTTATTAACTTAATTTTGGCAGACAGTCCCACAGTTTATTATATCATAGTTTTTTATATCATAGGATGCAAATGAACTGTCACCTGATGTTAAGTGATGACAACCGTCCATAGACACTAGCAACACCAAGGGAGTTGCAAGGGAGGAGGTAGGCCTCCGGCGCTCTCTCTGCCCGAACGAAACGCAACCGTTACTTCACGTCGGTTTTCTGTGAGAGGGTGGTCCTGCCCCTGACGAGTCGACCCATTCATGCTGAAACCAGTAATAGCTTCAGCGTGGCTCTACCGTCTACAGAACCAGTAGATTATTACTGCCATTGTCGAGTAGGCAATGACATTAAAAGTTTCTTGCGATTTTGGGCAACATTACATTGTACATTTTTGCATAAGATTCTCTAAATGTTACTGAGAATAGTTAGATATAGGGGAACTAAAAAAATACACAGAAAGACGCAGGTAGGGACTTTGGTTCACGTTATTTATTCATTATTAATGTACTTACCCTGAAATCATCTGGATTCGTCACAACCACGTTTAGATCCGGCCCGAGCCATACCCTGAACACCTCGCCATAATCACTTATTAAATGTTTAAGAACTGTAATTAATCCTGTAAAATATATAACTTCTTATCATGTTCGCCTTATTATTTTAAAAGATAATTATTGAATTAAATAATGTAACAGGTGAATAAATTAACGTAGTTGGTTATTGTCTACTTTTGATACTTTATAGCAGAGTTTCTCAAAGTGGGGTACGCAGACCCCTAGGGGTCCGCCATTCGGTGGTAAGGGGCTCACGACAAGATTTCCATAATGGTGGCTTGATGACTAGCAGACTCGTGCGACACATATGGCTTAAATGGTTAGTTATGGGGTTCGCTGTCATCTGGAAACTTTTACAGGGACCTTGAAGCTAATAGTTCGAGAAACCCTGGTTTACAGGTGTTAGCGCTCGACCACAATCTCAATTGATGTTAAATAACGATGTGATCCAAGATGATAAGTACGCTAAACCTAGAGGAACTGGCTCTCAAATACAGTTGCAGGAACACACCGACAAAGGTTAGGTTACAAATTTTCTACTTAAAAAAAAAGGGGGCAAACGAACAGGCGGGTCACCTGAGGGGAAGGGATCACCGCCATCCATAGACACTAACAACACCAGCGGAGTGCAAGTGCGTTGCCGGCCTGTGTTTGGGGGAGGGGAGAGGGGCCGAGGAGGTAGGTATCCGGCGCTCTCACTGACCGAACAAAACGCAACAGTGTAAGCACTGTTACTTCACGTCGGTTTTCTGTTAGAGGGTTGTAGTACCCCGGGAAAGCCGACCCATTCATGCTGAAACCAAATGATTTGAACTTACGCGGTGTAAGTTCAACTAAGCCACCATCGCTTCAAAATTAACTCCAATTACTTCGAACAGGGTACTTACTATAGTAAATCATTCTTTTAAACATTTAAGAGGAAATGTGGTCTGCGAGAATTTTATATAATAGGTGTTAATATGAATTTATTGCCATCTCACTTTTCCCAAACTATGAGTGAAGCGCGAGAGAGACAATCAAAGTTCGGACAGAATTTAAAATAGTTCGTCTATTTTCACGGTTTTTTTATAATCTCTACTTCGAATCTGTACGGATTTTAATTATTTTATTATTATATTATAAATATTATATTATAAAAAAAAACTATTCCAGGCGGACGAAGTCGTGGACAGAAGCTAGTTTGTTGTATCCGTCTAATTAGTTTATCGAATGTCTGACCGATTTATTACTTTTAGAAGGATTGTAGATTTTATAACATTTAATTTGGAGGAAAATAAAAACATAGAAATATGGCTTTAATATATGCAGGTTATTTTGTATTAAGACATTTGTCTATTACACAGGAACAAAACAGAGGAACACGTTTGGAATCTACTGGCGTTATCCCATCATCCAACCATTATATATTAGTTTATAATTTTAGTAGGTACACTTTTTCATACACAAGCAAATTCCAAACTGGACGTAGCTTGGATTATAGTTACTGGCTAGTAAAATTGTGGATATCAGCTGGCTAGCTGATATGCTATATACATTGTGTCGCGATAAGTCTATATTTTTGTGCTCGCTACTCAAAATACGCTACTCAGTATAATATATTAGGATAGGCCACAAAAAAATCCTGCCACAAGCAGAGTTTAAACTACTAATTTTATCAGACCATTTTACCATTATCGAACCTTCGTTTTTCTAATTTAAATAAAAAAGTTTAAACAATCAATTAGGTTTTTTTCTTAATGAAATATGTGGATAATTCTTATTTGATATTCAATTAGAATAAAAAGTTCAATTTTATTATGAACATCGAAATTTGAATTTTGCATCTTAACTATTGAAAATAGAACAAAAAATTGAAGGGCGATTATATAGCCGGTTTAATTGCTAATGCTGTTTATGCTGTCAACGAAATTTTATATAATAAAATATAAATATAATACAGTAGTAGCCTATGTAAATAATAAAATCACTTACTTTCAGGACTACACATAAAAGAAACAGCGTTTCCCAATAAAGGTAGTTCGGGTGGACCCGGAAACTGTTTCGCCATTTCTATCAATCTCTTATTATTGTACCTCCATTTAAGCCAGAATAGAGCTATTATAATCACAATGAAGATTACAGACCAAAGCATTTTCTTTTTATTTCTGAAAAAAAAAGTAATAATCGTATATATGAAGAATCGACAACATTCGCTATAGAAAAATCTTTCAATAATAAAATCCACTAATATAAATTTAAAATTACAATTAAATTGAAATGTAAATATTCTATTCAGATATACTAATATTCCAATAAAGATTTTACTTCCACAATCTTGTTTGATTTTTTAACCGACTTCAAAAAAAGGAGGAGGTTATCAATTCGTCTGTATTTTTTTTTTTTATGTTTGTTACCTCATAACTTTGGACTGGGTGAACCGATTTTGATTATTCTTTTTTTATTTGAAAGCTGGTGCTTCCCATGTGGTCCCATTTCAATTTGGTCCAGTTCCGACAACGGCATCCAGTGCAAAACCGTATAAGTTTTAAATTTGCATTAAGTATGTACACGACAAATAGACGAATAACTCAATATCACGCTAACCGATTTCGATGATTCATTTTTTATTGGAAAGGATGTACTTCAAGGGTAGTTTGATGAGAGTTTGGTTAGGTTCTGATTATGGGATCCGTGACAAAGTAAGTAAACTTTCAAGAAACGAGCCTACTCCTTTCTTAAGGGCCGGCAACGCATCTGTGTTTCCTCTCGTGTCGCAATTGTCCATGGGCGGCCGTGATCACTTACCATCAGGTGACCCGTATGTTCGTTTGCCACCAATATTATAAAAAACTCTTCAATTCTTAGGAGCCTATTGTGCTTATGTTCGTTGCTGTGAAGCATTTTCTTTTTATTTCTGAAAAAAAAAGTAATAATCGTATATATGAGGAATCGACAACATTCGCTATAGAAAAATCTTTCAATAATAAAATCCACTAATATAAATTTAAAATTACAATTAAATTGAAATGTAAATATTCTATTCAGATATACTAATATTCCAATAAAGATTTTACTTCCACAATCTTGTTTGATTTTTATTGTGAATTATTTATAGAAATATTTCAAAAAAATATTTTTTTTTTCATAAATAAATTTTCAGACACGACGATGATACACTACATCTCCAGATCTACGTCTGCTTTAGTATACCTATTCTGTAAGACAGTAGTCCGGTGAAGCTGTTAAGACCTTGCTAGGTCAGTTAGAGAAAAAAAAAATTCTGTAAGATATTTTTCCTTTTAAGGCAAAGACAATGGTTGTAATGGTCACAATATACATTCACTTAGTATTTGTAACTCATATACATACATAGATGCCAATATGCATATTACACAGTTATCATAGTTCTTTTCCCTAATTTAGATTTACCGTGGAAGATAACTCTCATGTATGAAGTCTATTATAATTATCTATTCTCTTATCACAAAGTAATCAACAAATTTTTATCAATTTTCGGTAAAACCTGTTAAATTGAATTAAAAAAAAACATGTCCTAAACATGTCCACATTTACATAACCTTAATATTTTATATTGGTTTAGAACATTACCGATGTTATTACAAAAAAGTTAAATACGTATTAAACCCTGCCTTTAAAAAGGTGCCATATTAAATGCATCGCGGTCGGTGAATATTCGCCATCTTGCTTTTTTGTCTCGCTTTGGTTACGTTAGGTTAGACTTGTGAAAAAAGACAACGCGAACTTGCATCGGGCGAGCGCGGTGCATTTATTAGGAAACTTTTTTAAAACAAGTATTTAATACGTATTTTACTTTTTTGTAATAACACGGTATTAGTTTATACGGCAAAATATATTATTATATTTCTATTTTACCGTCGGGGACAGCAGGTGACGTAAACACTATATCTTAAAAAACGGAAGATACGAGCAACTTACAACACAGTACCGCGCAAATGAAATGACTAAATCAGACTAATTTATATACACAAAAACTTTGATAAGCTCGATTAATAACGGACCGGTATAATTTCAATACGAGAAATAAACACGAACAAACCATTTCATGTTTCAGACTCAGTGAGATCAAATCAAATTAGGCAATAATAGTGTAACGTTATACAATAAGGACCGAAAACACATTACCAAGCAGGTTTTGCTAACAAAAGGGGTATTATGCGATCGATAGCGATGTGTAGAAAAAAACGCCTCTCTGTGTACATCCGTTATAAACAATTGTGACAACAATTATTTGTATAGTTGTAACAAATAGTTTTAAGAAAAAAAGGTAAGTTAGATCTAGTTTCTTGTTAGCTCTTGATCGCTAGATTCTTTCCGAACCAGCGCTAATGTTCGTATCTTTCCAGGTCTTTTCCCGTCGAGTCTCCTGACATCTCAGTGTTTAAATCTGGCCCTGATAAGGAGTGTGATTTTTTTCTTATATGGTAACAAGTTGATAAAATTGTTTCCTTTTATACAATTTAAGTACTTAAGTTCAAGTAAATTAAGAGACGCGATTTTGGAATCAACATTTGGGTATTGTTTTATTATTTTAAGCTGTAACAATAATAATTTTGACAATGTTATTATGTTTTATTATAAACATGAGTCAAGTTTTTCACCACATCTCATGTGACCAGCCTTTAGAAATCTGCAAGCATAAACAATGCTAACATCTTATACATATATTATACTAGCGATCCGCCCCAGCTTCGCACGGGTACAATGTAGATATCCATTTTAATGAAGTACTGTTAATCTACATGACATTTACAATGTATGTAATGTATTTAATTGGATAAGAAATAATACTGTATTGTATAAAATGGCTTGGAAAATAACACAATTATATTTTGTACAAGGATAGAATTGGTTACTGTGGGTTATCCTTTAGAGATAAATAAATCGTGAACTTTTTTATCGATCTTTTTAAGATAAACAATACAAAGGTTTTTCCAGCGTTTGCGATTTAAGCGCACAAAAATATTTTTGTTACGACATCATATTACTAATCTTTGAATTTTTCGCCTTTTCAGTACTATAATATGTATGTACTATACATATAAACCTTCCTCTTGACTCACTCTATCTATTGCTGAAAATTGTATTAAAATCCGTTGAATAGTTTAAAAGATGTAAGGGTAAAGACAGCGGAAGCGACTTCATTTTATACTATGTAAAGATAAGTAAAACGACAGATACCGTCAAAAAATTGCATCTAATTCGCGTATACACTTATGACATCAATTTAATACACTGCACCTGTCCGAAGCGAGAAGGAAGGAACCATTAATATTATGTTTGTGTTAGAAAACCTTGACATTTTTAAATGCTTTTGCGTCGTATATAAATCTTTTTAGTTTCATTATATAATATATCTAGTCAGGACTAGTTCGTCGGATATTCCTATATCTATACTAATATAATGAAGTAGTAGTTTTTGAGGTTGTAGGGGGTAATATCTGGATTTACTAAACCGATTTTAAAGCTTATTTATTCCTATATAAAGCTCCGTTATTTGTGAGTGTCACATGCCTTTATATTAACCCGAAAAAATAAAAGCTTTTTTGTGGTAGTCGGATTAACAAAGTCGGTGAAAAAACGGTCGAACGAAAACGTTTCTTACGAACGCTGCCTTAACGATGAGAGATATATGACTGAGTTCTAGAGAAAAGTTTTAGAGCTGGATAATATCTACAAAAAAGTGCAGCAAGCCAGCATATGTCTAACAGCACCATCGATAGGTAAAAAAAAAACTCAGAAATATTTTATTCAATTTAGGCCCTAAGAAGGCGCTTGTGAACGCACTAACGCTAACTACTAACTAAACTAAAAACTAACTAACTAAACAAGCCGTGCTTTAAAGGGGCAAAAAGAAAAGGATTTACTCTAATTATATCGCTATCCTGCTAATAAAATACATTTTGGTTAGCAGAAAATTCATAGCTTGCCCTGACGTTCGTGATCGCAACTTTTAATAGATACTGTTAATTCCTATCATCCCATCGTAAACACTAAACGTGTATAAGATCAAACTCATAAATAATTTATTCAGTTTGGACCCTGAGAAGGCACTCAAATCACAACTACCACCGGTTTGGAAAACAATTCAGTCATCAAGGAGAACCGGCAAGGAACTTAACCTGGAAAGTTCGTCTTTAGTGGATGCACAGAGAGTGAGTAATTCATCATCGCTCGTCGCTGTTATGCTGGCTAGAAACCAAACTTGGGTGAACTCGAAACGCAACAAACTAAAAGATAGTCGTTTGTCGAGTTTGTTATCATGGTTTTGGTGGTTGGGACATAGTCGGTTACTTTGTTTATACTGTATATGTTTTAGGACTCTAGGACTTTTTGTGAGCTCGCCTGGCTAGCTACCACCCTCAAGTTAACCAAGCGCTTATAAGTATATCCCACACCTAGTTTTGAGAGTAGACCTTTTCGGTGTTATTAAAAGTTAAATACGTATTGAATACTTGCTTTAAAATGGTTTGGATACTTACGTAATAAATGCACTGCGCTCGCTGAACGTTCGACATCTTGACCTTCTATCTCTGTTTGGTTAGGATATCTTAGACTAACACGGTCTTGCTACGGCAGCCGTCGTCAAGCGCGGTGCATTTAATACGTAAGTATCTAAACTTCTAAAATCTAAGCAAGTATTCAATACGTATTTAACTTTTTTGTAATAACACGGTTTAGGTTAAGCTTATTTACCATCTTAAACGGTATTAAGACTTAAATCGTCATTTAACATCAACTGAGATTATGGTCAAACGCTAAAACCGAAAATGTATAAAAAAATAACAAGTTTTTAGTTAAAATTATAGTTTACCTTATCAGAACAAGAGACAACAACACTTTTGGACACTCCGAATGGAATAAACAATGTTAAACTATAGCGATCTTAAAACAGTTGCGAAAGATAATGTAATGTACACGACTCAGGTTCATATGACTATAGAATTTAAAATATAGCGCTTTGTAAATACTTTACTGCAGCTCCCAAATATTACCACGGTCGTAGCCTTGCACTACTGGTTTTACGCGTGAAGCAATTGAATTGAAAGTGAACAAAGAAAGAACGCGACCTATAAATTTCAGTCCTAGTCAAGTATATGCCATATAAATTCTTTATAAAAAAAATTGTGACAAATAATCAGCTTTTAACATTGGATAAATATCCTAAGACTCTGATCGAATAATTTTCTCATATGTAGAATGGTAACAATGGTGTCCTCACAAGTGGTACATGTAATAGTTTAGGTTTTCTTAATATACTTGTGGGTATACGAAACAGCACTTTGGTTAATAGTTCTGGACAGTACAATTTCATTGGCTATATTACTCAAAAAAATCAGCTATTTTACGTCGTTCATACATTGTCCAAAAGTGGAAATGTTTACATCTTTCTATATAATTTGTTGAGTTATGAAAAGTTCTAAAGTTTAAATATCGAATGAAGCATATTTGGATGCGCTCTATACGTGACATAGTCGTTACATACTGGTTGTTAAGGAAATTCGATACGAGGCTTTCGCTATTAGTGTGGAGGTTGTTTGTAGGTAGGAGGTAGGCAAAGTAAAGTCGTCAAAAAATATATATACACAATTTGGAACAACATTATTGTTAGATTAAAAGTCATAGGATCACTAATAATGGCCCTCTTCAAAATGATGATGAAATAAGTATGTAGCCAATGGTTTTATTTTCTTCTTATAAATCCTTACAACATAAATAGACATTGTTATTTTGGCAACGATCATCCAAGAATATAAAGATGTAAAACCACAAAGAACAAGACCGCTCATGTGAATATTAAACACTCTTACAAAACACAATATGGTGACTGTTTTATTAGTTTCCTTATTTATGCTTTTATAGCTTTGACGTTTCACTACAATCGAATCTCATCTGATGTCAAGTGATATTATGACCTCAGATACAATACGTTAAGGATATATTAAAGGGTTAACTGTAGCTGCTGGAACACAGTTTTAGGTGCTTGGTGGCATATTTTAATTTGACGAATTTAGCTACGAATATCTCATTAGAAAAAATCTTGGCGCCATGATTTTTGTTTTCTATTTTATTTTCTATGACGAAAGAGTAAAATAAACTCCTGTTTAAAGCCTCTACTGGTATATATACATAATCGGCTACATGTTTTACAATAATATTTTTAACAGATATTGGAAAAGCACAACAAGTACGAACACGATTTTACGTTTCAAGTTTTAAACATCGGTAGATATAAGTGTACCAACTAGACGTCACAGTTTTGATAAGTGTTTTATATTTTTAAAACGAGTTATTTCACAAATAA
>MU159970.1:13304-23940 GCA_015888305.1 Antheraea pernyi
TGGCAGTATGGATTAATTCATTCGCCTATGAACTATTTGAATAGGAAAAAAAAAACTTTGAAAATGTTAGCTTTGATAGTTACTACATAACTTCAGAATTGGCAGTATGGATTAATTCATTCGCCTATGAACTATTTGAATAGGAAAAAAAAAACTTTTAAAATGTTAGCTTTGATACTTACCACATAACTTTAGAATTGGCAGTATGGATTAATTCCTTCGCCTAAAAACTATTTGAATAGGAAAAAAACAACTTTGAAAATGTTAGCTTTGATACTTACTACATAACTTCAGAATTGGCAGTATGGATTAATTCCTTCGCCTGTCCTATTGGACGAATATTATTACTACTACTTACCACGTTACCATGGCAACGTATATAATAATAACGTAATCGCTCAAAAGCAAAAAAAGTGCCCGATTTTGAAACATTCTTCATTGGTGCTCTGCTTCTATTGGTCATAGCGTGATTATATATAGCCTAAAGCATTCCTCGATAAATGAGCTATCTAAAACCGAAAGACTTTCTCAAATCTGACTGGTAGTTCCTGAGATCATAGCGTTCAACCAAACAAACAAACAAACTCTTCAGCTTTATATATTAGTATATAGATTTTAAGTTATTGTTTCATCAGTTCCTTATACCGTACCGTGTAAATAAGCACTGAGATAGTTATAGGGTGGGTTAAGGTTCCAAATATGTTGCTGATGATAAACCTAATTTGGCACGCTATTAGTATTTATTTATCTAATGGAGACGTTACATGTAACTTTTAATGGCGTGCGCGTCGTACTTACAATTGTCTTCAAAAAGCATTTCTATAATTGTACATGGTATCACAATTTTATAATTCTTTAATACGATTTAAAAAAACGCGTGAGGAGCTGCGGGTACATCTAGTACATAATAAGATGTAAAAGATGTAAAATCTATCGTGTCCATACCGCGTTTTACGCGCGTTTCTACCCTAGGAAACGTCGCATACGTCATACGGATACACGACTGACGACTATGTGGACTAGCCCCAAACTCGCGCATAGTACTGGACGCAGCAATGGGGCCTGAGTATCTATCTCGAGGCGCGCGGCGCTCGCGCGTACCACGCGCGAGTCGAGGGTCTCGCTCGTTGCACGCGTTTTACGCGCGAGTTAGGAAACGCACCTCACCATCTGGACGGGGTATATGTAGCTCTAGTACGCGACAGAGGTATTCGACCACACTAAACACTCTGTCTTCTCTTTAATATACTTTAGTTCGGACCCTTCCGAATGAGTCTAAGCTTTCGGTGATGGAAAACATCGTGATGAAACTATTTTTTTTTCTTTCACAAAACTGGTTACAAATGAGTTTGATTCTGTTAACACTGATACGATAAAGTTGTTACTAATGTAACCTACTAGATGTGAAACTAACGTGCACAATATACGAGAGTTCAAACATTTAAATAAAGTTTAAATATTCAAAGAAAATATATACAAATGAAGCTAAAAAAAAATTAAGTACTTTTTTTTTCCAATTGAGATTTTATTGAGGCTAAAGAACAATCAATAAGATCAAATTTAGATCGTATATTATTGTATATGTGGCACATTCGGTAGAGGGCTGAGTGTTGTCCAACGTTTGCTATTACTATTAACAATGGTAGGGCTTTTTTCTAAGCCCGCCTGTATAGTTACCATCCTCAAGTTGAAAACCTGTCACTAAGCATCTGTTGATGAGTTCCGGTTGCTGCACTTAAGAGCTAGTCACCTTTTAGAGCCTGTCCAGATGAGGCGTTTTACGCGCGAGTCGACTCTCGCATAGACAGTCGCGCGTACCCGAGATACTAGAGCTACATGTATCCCGTCCAGATGGTGCGGCGCGTTTCCTAACTCGCGCGTATAACGCGTGCAATGAACGAGACTCTGTGAGAGCGTGCCTCGAGATACTCAGTCCCCATTGCTGCGTCCAGAACTACGCGCGAGTCAGTGGCGAGTCACTATAGTTGTCAGTCGTCTATCCGTACGACGTATCTCAGCGTATGCGACGTTTCCTAGGGTAGAAACGCACGTAAAACGTGGTATCTGGACGCAATATATTTTGAAGCGCGCGAGTCAACTCGCGCGTGAAACGCCTCATCTGGACAGGCTCTTAGGTTTAACGTGTTTATCATCTTAGATCACATCGTCATTTAATGTTATGTGAGCTTATGAGCAAACGCCAAAACCTATAGCATTTTATTACAAAAAAACTAAATACGTATTAAATACTTGGTTTAAAAAAGTTTCCCAATAAATGCACCGCGCTGGCCCGAGGCAAGTTCGCGTTATCCTAACCTAACGTAACCAAAGCGAGACAAAAGAGCAAGATGACGAACATTCAGCGACCGCGGTGCATTTAATATGAGACCTTTTTAAAGCCAGGGTTCAATACGTATTTAACTTTTTTATAATAACAATAAAGTATAAAAAATGAAACGATTGATATGGAATAAAACGACAGTTTATTTTATTTATAAAGAGCAAAAATATTTGTAATATATACATTGATTATTAAAACATAATTACAATAAAAATAATGAGATAGAAAACATAAAAATGCATATATAACATAATTAAAAATTACGATATTTATGATTTTTAATATATGGGCTTTGAGTCACCATCACCGTATATGTTAAAGGAGGTGAGTCCTCCAACGCTAATATTCATGCGACACCTCGACGGTTACTCGTAAGGGTTACTCCCCCCTGGTCAGCAAAAGTAAGCAATGTTGTTAACCCTCCCTACCATAATTACGTAAACTTTTATATAAGTATAATCAAATCTGTTCTAATTCAGTGAATAAATATTGCTGACTTAATTACCATCCGGACCCCCAACCACTGTCATCAAAAATAAGCAAATCTAAGATCCCTCCCCCCACCGACGTGCTTACGTAATACTTGAACCAATGTTTTGTTCCACTATAAACATAGAAACCAAAAACCATTAATAAAACTTAACACATTGATATACAAAAACCCAAAATGCACACTTTACGTCTCACAGCCGACACACAAAAATGAGTGCATAATTTTGAAATATGCAGTAATTTCAAATAGTCTCGCGTCGCTTGCGTCCTTGTAAAAACAACATTAAATCATTCAGGTACGGACTGTCATCAAAAATAAACAAATCTAAGATTCCCCCCTCTCCCCCTATATTATGACTGAACATAACAATTTTAAAGAGCATAGGAATAAATTATTTTAATCAATCATCGACGAGGTTAATTTATCCGCTCTCTCGGCCGAACTTTAACATTGTATCCATCAGCAAACTTAACCGATATTGCAACATGAAGTTTCAGATCGTCTATCGAACCGGTTGCTTCCAGAATAACTTTTCTCAGAACCCTTACTACGATCGTCTTTATTAACGCCGTAGCGTAAACTCGACCTGAAAACAATGATATTATAAATAAAAAAAAGTGCGTGCGTACAAAGTACACATGTCAGAAGTGAAACTTCTTTGGTGAACTAATTTATAAGTCTTGTTTATATTTATACAAATCTAAAACTTTAGATTTCCAAGACTTGAAAATAGATGAAAAATCTGCGTTTACTGCAAATGACGTCACTTCCGTTGCATACCTGCGTGACGTTACATCTGTAAAAATTTTACCCCCAAGCGCCTAAAGAAGTTTCACTTAAAAAATTGAGCCGTCACGGGACGCCTGGTAGATGTGAAACACATGTGTAACGTAGTAAACAACACTGTATACACTGTAGGTATGCGAGCTCAATGCGGCAAGAGAGATTGCGCATGGCATCGCGTCGCCACGTTTCACACACACGCCACGCCAACAATCAGGCTTACCCTCGCCTATAGATGATTCACATCAAAAAGTGTAGATACGTTACCTACATGATATTTTGACAAAACAAATGGCACGATAACGCACACATACGTAAATTAATATTGTAACGCCAGACTATCTTAGATAAAATGTGCAAGTAAGATGGCATATTCTCAATATCGGTGGCGAAAAAGAAATAGTTATATGTTGCTTAGATACGGGTGGATTGACGGGGCAGCCGTCAAAAATAAGCTAGTTAGACAAGTTTTAACAAGGCGCTGTCGAAGCGCTTACGACGTATCTACAGTTTTTTTGTTATGTTATCTATACACACATACGTTGACTTGCCTCATTCGTTTCTCTTGATCTTGAAAACTTAGTCAAACTACTAAACATAAAAAAATAAAGACACCTAAAACGAACAGTAAAACAAACTGTTTAACCTAAAACGGGCTCTTAACCTCACTCATACGTGACTATTTTACATACGATTTGCAATTCGTCTATTGCGACCTCAAACGTCGCGTATTTCATTCATAAATAAACAATAAAGTATTCAACAGACATAAAAGAACAATTTAATATTTCATTCGTTGCTATAGGCACAATTATTGCGATACTGGAAAACCAAAACTGTTTCGCAAGTCTAACATACTGGTTGGCCCCTTATAAATAAATTTAATAACTGCGCTCCAGATAATGAGATGTGTTTATGGCCTGGATCTCATTGATCAAGTACGGAGCATGCAGACGCCTTAGTTACGAACTTTTTGGATGTCACTGTGACAAATAAGAAGAAAAAGAACAAAATAAAATCTTGTTATTCTTCCATATTTTTACACCGCAACATATATTACTCCGCAATGTTTTTACACCACATATATATATTGGGAACGCTTTGAGTTACTATATGGTGTCCGCACGGGAAGAATCAAAATAACATATATTGACGCCGCCCGCTTGAGGAGATTGGAGAACAACTCGCAGTCATCGCATATTTCGCTTGGGACGCCGCTTCTCCGTACGAGGTGCTGAGTTGCAGGTCAGTCCACGCTGTTATTTGGGGTTCTTGCTATTTTATTTATTTATAGGCAAGGCCACTACCAACCGCTCCCACGCTTCCTATTTATTTTACCGCATATCCTGGTGGGGCCTATTTACACGGTGCCACCAGCCCCTTCACATACATTAATTCGTTGATTATGTTAAGTATGATTGGGAGCGTGGAAGGCCCTCAACCGAAATGACAATTAGCTCAGGGATGCCAAATTGGGCGAATCTCGGCAAGGGCCGTTGCCTTGCATGCAAATATCGAGAAAATAAATCAGACTAACTTATAATACACACATACATTGGTGTAACAGATATTTATTAAAAAATCGTTGCCAATTAAATTCAACATTAGTTTGTTCTTAACAGATATACGGTATTGCGTGAAAGGCAACAGCCCAACCTTTGATCTAGTTGCCAAGTGGCTGAGTGCCTTAAGCGCTCGCCTTAGTAGTCCGGTGAAGCTGTGGCGAAAAAGCCCGTCATAGTGATTGGGGTGTAAGGGATGTCGAATAAAATCTAACACTTGAGGCACTCAAGCCAACCTCACCTGCACGTGGTGCACCCTGCTGGATAACGAACGAGGCAATGGCGAAAGCGGGGGGGTAGGGTTTTACAGCCTGACTGGGTCGCAACCACCATGTATATGGCGAAAAAGCCCGTCATAGTGATTCGCTTCTGCGGGTCGCGTTTCGGGATCAGCCTGTGCATATCCAGCATTTCGCAGGCCGGCATGACAGTGGCGACCGGCGATGGATAGTGTGTCACTCGGTGGTTGCCATTGTTTTTGGATTGTACTGTGCTTACCATCAGGCATAGTGCAGTCATTTTGCCATAATACAATAAAAAAAAAGAAAAGAAAATTCAAACAGATAATGCAGAAACAGTTAAAGATATTGTATTATGTTACACTCCTAACTCACTGGAACAGAAATTGGGTATATAATTCCACTGCACAAACTTTCTTTTAATACTTTATAGGTATGACGACAATCTAATCCGATATTAAATAACGATCTAAGATGGTAAACATACTAAGCTTAAAGATGTGCTGGTTCTCAAATGCAGATGCCGGAACACACTTATAGGTGCTTGGCGACTGAATTTGAACTTGAAGGTGGTAGATACTCAAGCGGGCTCTTAGCCTCTAAAAGGCTCTAGAACCACACAAATCACTGTACGGTTTATTATAGTATACATAGATTATGTGGTTATTTTATACAAGGTTAGGTATCTGCCGGTGAAAGTCCCGTTGAAATCGGTTCAACCGTTTTAGAGATAGCACTGCAGAGGAAGCCGCGGTTAACAGTAAAATTCCCGTAAAAATCGCTCAAGCCGTTTCGGAGATTAGCTGGAACAAAGAGACAGACCGACAAAAATTCTAAAAATTGTATTTTTGTTATCAGAAGCGTGTATACATTCATACCCAATAGTGTTTGACAGCCTGACTGGGTCGCAACCACCATGTATATGGCGAAAAAGCCCGTCATAGTGATTCGCCTATGCGGGTCGCGTTTCGGGATCAGCCTGTGCATATCCAGCTTTTCGCAGGCCGACATGACAGTGGCAACCGGCGATGGATAGTGTGTCACTCGGTGGTCACCATTGTTTTTGGATTGTACTGTGCTTACCATCAGGCATAATGCAGTCATTTTAACATGCTAAAATAAAAAATAAAAATGAAAATTCAAATAGATAATGAAGAAACAGTTTAAAAAAAATGTATTATGTTACACTCCTAAATCACTGGAACACAAATTGGGTAAATAATTCCACTGCACAAACTTCTTTTAATACTTTATAGGTATGACGACAATCTAATCCGATGTTAAATAACGATCTAAGATGGTAAACATACTAAGCTTAAAGATGTGCTGGTTCTCAAATGCAGATGCCGGAACACACTTATAGGTGCTTGGCGACTGAATTTGAACTTGAAGGTGGTAGATACTCAAGCGGGCTCTTAGCCTCTAAAAGGCTCTAGAACCACACAAATCACTGTACGGTTTATTATAGTATACATAGATTATGTGGTTATTTTATACAAGGTTAGGTATCTGCCGGTGAAAGTCCCGTTGAAATCGGTTCAACCGTTTTAGAGATAGCACTGCAGAGGAAGCCGCGGTTAACAGTAAAATTCCCGTAAAAATCGCTTAAGCCGTTTCGGAGATTAGCCGGAACAAAGAGACAGACCGACAAAAATTCTAAAAATTGTATTTTTGTTATCAGAAGCGTGTATACATTCATACCCAATCAGTCAATTTTTTTATTTTGATATTACATAGAGACACTTCATTTTTATTATATGTATATAAGCTTACCCAAGCAGTCCATAGGTCCTAAACTAAAAGGTATGAAAGAATTAGGGTCCCGCTTTTTCACGTTCTCCGGAAGGAACCTTTCAGGCTTCACTTTCAGAGGTTCCTCCCAATATTTCAAGTCTCTGTGCACTTCGTGAATCGGTATTAATAGCGATGTACCAGCTGGGAGGATTAGTTTACCTAAAAGAACGACAATTCAATAATTTGTATTGAATACGAGCGATCGCACGCAACTTCGTTACAATTACAATATATTTATAATTTACAATATAAAAACAAAATTATTAATTACACTTAGGAATTTTTAAAATCGGACCAGATATATTCAAAGTTTAACTCTTTCTAATAATATTAGACATAGACTTACAAATGTTTAGAAATAGAAAGCTGAAATTATCACTATTTATGAAATTATACTTCTATAAAAGGCCGGCAATGTACTTGTGACTGGTGTTGCTAGAGTCTATGGACGGTGGTGATCACTTACCATCGGGTGACCCGTCTGTTCGTTTGCCTCCTATAATATATTAAAAAAAAAAACTTGCTCGGACTTTAATTGTTGTAATCGAGATTTTATATACTTATCTAGATCTTAATGTATATACTGCAAAATCAATTGTCGAATGTAGTGGCATCACTTCAGAACGGTTCCACTTTTGGTTATTTTTTTTGTGTTTGTCATTGTTAGCAAAATGTTTATTTATCAGAAAAGACGTACGGAAAGTGTAAAATTTTGGATTAAAAAGTCTCCATATAAAAATTCATTTTTTCAATTAACATGGTCGTACTGTAAACGGAAAAATTCTTCACATTTTATTCGTTAGTACACCCGTGCAAAGCAGGGTGAGATACTAGTTTTAAATAAAAAACGAAATAGCAAGAACCCACCACTATTAATGTTTATCTCTTCCTCAACGGTTCTCTGCACAAGTGCAGCAATAGAGAGGTATCTCAACGTCTCTTTATAAACCATATCCAAGTACTGTAAATCTTTAAAATCTTCAGGAGTGACGTCGTTATCATCAGGACCAAGAACATCTATGATTTCATTGTAGACTTTGTCCTGAAAAAAAATGTTAACAACTGCCAGATTATAACACTACTTTCTAACTCTTCCTTGTAAAATATTTGGTTCTTTTTGTATCTTTAAACCCAGATAATCCTAAATTTCCGTCATGAGCATATTGAGATTATATTGAAAAGAAAGTTAAATCTAAAAACAGAACAATAAACCTACCTGCTAATATCCTAAACGAGTACTTCTGTTGACTACTGGTGAGTAAAAAACTCGTTTTCATATCTCCTAACTTGTTTTATTCCTAGACTAGCTGACCCGTGCGACTTCGTCTGCACCAAATCTGTTATTACCGGTTTCGATTGTACTTTTAAACGCGAAAAATATAAATACATCTCAAAACCCGATTGCAGCGATACCTACTTATCTAGATCTTAATGTATATACTGCAAAATCAATTGTCGAATGTAGTGGCATCACTTCAGAACGGTTCCACTTTTGGTTATTTTTTTTGTGTTTGTCATTGTTAGCAAAATGTTTATTTATCAGAAAAGACGTACGGAAAGTGTAAAATTTTGGATTAAAAAGTCTCCATATAAAAGAGTGAGTGAATGAGACAAAAGACAGTTCGAAGATCTTTAAAAATAGTGTATAAATTAATAGGTTGCGTTCATTTTTTCAATTAACATGGTCGTACTGTAAACGGAAAAATTCTTCACATTTTATTCGTTAGTACACCCGTGCAAAGCCGGGGCGAGATACTAGTATTAAACCCCCGGGTGGGCTTGAACCACCAACCTTTCGGTTAACAGCCGAACGCGCTAACCAATTGCGCCACGGAGGCTACATTCATCGTATGTCAAATTATCAAAAAGATTTGTTAAAATATGTTTTCGTAATAAAATTAATATTAAAGCTTCTTTTATAAATAAGAAACTATATTATTGTTGCGTTCTATATGTTATTTTTTATTCTTGTCTAGAGTAAAATTATAAAGAGACAAAAATATGTGATTGCAATTAAGTAAGGAGGTTATCTCGGGAACTATTCGGAAATAATCCGGTTGTATCTTTTTCCCACATAGGTTATTTTAATTATTGTTTTACTTCTATTGTAAGTCATGTGAATAAAGCCTCCAGAGGTTACTGATATGTATAATACAATACTGAATTTTCCATATTTTTTTCTCTAATAAATGTAGTTTTTAAATTAATATATAATTAAACTCGTGGACGAATATAATTAACATATTATTATGTTTTCCTTGGGAACCACGCAGTAATGTTATGAGTACAGCCGTACTAAGATCACAAATGCGAAACTGAGTCTGTTTGCTTGTTACCTTTTAACAACTCGACCAATCATCATGAAATTTTGTGTACACGTTAACGTCAGGGATAAAAATCTTACGTCA
Source organism: Antheraea pernyi (assembly GCA_015888305.1). Taxonomy (NCBI): domain Eukaryota; kingdom Metazoa; phylum Arthropoda; class Insecta; order Lepidoptera; family Saturniidae; genus Antheraea; species Antheraea pernyi. The sequence continues at coordinate 22,925 of MU159970.1, forward strand.
AATCTACAATAATGCGAGTGAAACCGCGGGCTAAAACTAGTTAAACTATAAATAAACGCTGACTTTTAATCCAGATAAATATTCCCAGTTCAACGTCAAAGAATTTTATGTAAACGAAGTCGCGGACACCAATTAGTAAACAATTACATTTATATAAGCAACATGCAATATGAAATGATACGAATAAAATATGTATATATTTATATTTAATTGAAGAAGGCGTTACTTTGCGTATATTCATCATTATATATTATAGTGTAAGTATGTTACTTTGCACATCCGCCTGGAATTGATTGACCACAACTACATCTCACTGCAACAAAAGTGTTTTTTTTTTCTAAAGCAATAAAGAGAAAGAATTAATTACCAACCGATACATACCAACAGAGTCAACCGCCGCGCCGTCATTTCAACCAACGAACGCGGTTTTAATTTTTTTTTATAGTAGTACGGCAAAATGACTGCACTGTACCTGATGGTAAGCACAGTACAATCCAAAAACAACGGCGACCACCGAGTGACACACTATCCATGGCGGTCGCCACTGTCATGCCGGCCTACGAAAGGCTGGATATGCACAGGCTGATCCCGAAACGCGATCCGCAGAAGCGAAACACTATGACGGGCTTTTTCGCCATATACATGGTGGTTGCGACCCAGTCGGGCTATAAAACCCTACCACCCCGCTTTCGCCATTGCCTCGTTCGTTATTCAGCAGCAATTCTTTCTTTTTATTGTTTTAGAAACAAAAACAAATTTTGTTGCAGTGAGAAGTAGTAGTGGGCAATCAATTCCAGGCGGAAGTGCAAAGTAACATCTACTATAATATTTTATGTATATATTTATATAAAGTTGGACAGTGGCATAATTAATCCTATAAACATGATTGAGTTTTTAAACGTGTGTTTAGGAATGGTTGGAGTCACAAGGATTGGAGCTTTCCAAAGAGGAAGAATTACCCGTAGACGCTTACACACGGAAGGAGCTGTGGAAAACAGTGCATCCACCGAAGCGTG
>MU159970.1:25450-61345 GCA_015888305.1 Antheraea pernyi
CCGCAATACTACGCATATACTCCGCAACGTTTTTACACCACATTAAAAATATATATTGTAAATGCTGAGTTGAATCACCGTAACATTTATTGACGCCGCCCGCTTGAGGAGTTTGGAGAGCAACTCGCAGTTCGTATATTTCGCTTGGGACGCCGCTTCTCCGTACGAGGTGCTGAGTTGCAGGTCAGTCCACGCTGTTATTTGGGGTTCTTGCTATTTTATTTATTTATAGGCAAGGCCACTACCAACCGCTCCCACGCTTCCTATTTATTTTACCGCATATCCTGGTGGGGCCTATTTACACGGTGCCACCAGCCCCTTCACATACATTAATTCGTTGATTATGTTAAGTATGATAGGGAGCGCGGAAGGCACTCAACCGAAATGACAATTGGCTCAGGGAAGCCAAATTGGGTGAATCTCGGCAAGGGCCGTTGCCTTGCATGCAAATATCGAGAGAATAAATCAGACTAACTTATAATACACACATATATTGGTGTAACAGATATTTATTAAAAAATCCTTGCCAATTAAATTCAACATTAGTTTGTTCTTAACAGATATACGGTATTGCGTGAAAGGCAACAGCCCAACCTTTGATCTTGTTGCCAAGTGGCTGAGTGCCTTAAGCACTCGTCTTAGTAGTCCGGTGAAGCTGTGAACGCTCGTCAGGTCAATAGAGTAGTCAGTTCGAGATATCAATGAATAATGTTTGTATACTGAAATTGATACCAGTGATTTCATCTGTTTTGTTTATTGTTTTAACAATATGTTTTAGGATCAAAGGAAAAACATTAAAAAATTTAAAGTTACAATATACTTTAGTAACAAAATTCATTTGGCAAAACAATATTATCCGTTATCTTCTTCTTTTAAAAATCAATTATTGAAATAAAAATACGTTACTGCAAGTTACATTTTGTAACTTTAAGTTTGTGGGGTGTCGAATAACATCATAAGACTTGAGTCACCCAAACCAACCTCACCTGCACGTGGTGCACCCTGCTGAATAACGAACGGGGCAATAGTGAAAGTGTGTTGGTAGTGTTTGACAGCCTGACTGGGTCGCAACCACCATGTATATGGCGGAACAGCCCGACATAGTGATTAGATTATGCGGGTCGCGTTTCGGGATCAGCCTGTGTATATCCAGCTTTTCGCAGGCCGGCATGACAGTGGCGACCGGCGATGGATAGTGTGTCACTCGGTGGTTGCCATTGTTTTTGGATTGTACTGTGCTTACCATCAGGCATAGTGCAGTCATTTTGCCATAATACAATAAAAAAAAAGAAAAGAAAATTCAAACAGATAATGCAGAAACAGTTAAAGATATTGTATTATGTTACACTCCTAACTCACTGGAACAGAAATTGGGTATATAATTCCACTGCACAAACTTTCTTTTAATACTTTATAGGTATGACGACAATCTAATCCGATGTTAAATAACGATCTAAGATGGTAAACATACTAAGCTTAAAGATGTGCTGGTTCTCAAATGCAGATGCCGGAACACACTTACAGGTGCTTGGCGACTGAATTTGAACTTGAAGGTGGTAGATACTCAAGCGGGCTCTTAGCCTCTAAAAGGCTCTAGAACCACACAAATCACTGTACGGTTTATTATAGTATACATAGATTATGTGGTTATTTTATACAAGGTTAGGTATCTGCCGGTGAAAGTCCCGTTGAAATCGATTCAACCGTTTTAGAGATAGCACTGCAGAGGAAGCCGCGGTTAACAGTAAAATTCCCGTAAAAATCGCTTAAGCCGTTTCGGAGATTAGCTGGAACAAAGAGACAGACCGACAAAAATTCTAAAAATTGTATTTTTGTTATCAGAAGCGTGTATACATTCATACCCAATCAGTCAATTTTTTTATTTTGATATTACATAGAGACACTTCATTTTTATTATATGTATATAAGCTTACCCAAGCAGTCCATAGGTCCTAAACTAAAAGGTATGAAAGAATTAGGGTCCCGCTTTTTCACGTTCTCCGGAAGGAACCTTTCAGGCTTCACTTTCAGAGGTTCCTCCCAATATTTCAAGTCTCTGTGCACTTCGTGAATCGGTATTAATAGCGATGTACCAGCTGGGAGGATTAGTTTACCTAAAAGAACGACAATTCAATAATTTGTATTGAATACGAGCGATCGCACGCAACTTCGTTACAATTACAATATATTTATAATTTACAATATAAAAACAAAATTATTAATTACACTTAGGAATTTTTAAAATCGGACCAGATATATTCAAAGTTTAACTCTTTCTAATAATATTAGACATAGACTTACAAATGTTTAGAAATAGAAAGCTGAAATTATCACTATTTGGAAAAGTGTACGTTGCAAAAGACTGCCACGAAAAAACTTGCTTGGACTTTAATTGTTGTACTCTACAAAATCGAGATTTTATATATCTAGAACTTAATGTATATACTGCAAAATCAATTGTCGAACGTGTGTAGTGGCATCACTTCAGAACGGTTCCACTTTTGGCTATTTTTTTTGTGTTTGTTATTGTTAGCAAAATGTTTATTTATCAGAAAAGACGTACGGAAAGTGTAAAATTTTGGATTAAAAAGTCTCCATATAAAAGAGTGAGTGAATGAGACAAAAGACAGTTCGAAGATCTTTAAAAATAGTGTATAAATTAATAGGTTGCGTTCATTTTTTCAATTAACATGGTCGTACTGTAAACGGAAAAATTCTTCACATTTTATTCGTTAGTACACCCGTGCAAAGCCGGGGCGAGATACTAGTATTAAATTTGGATTAAAAAGTCTCCATATAAAAATTCATTTTTTCAATTAACATGGTCGTACTGTAAACGGAAAAATTCTTCACATTTTATTCGTTAGTACACCCGTGCAAAGCCGGGGCGAGATACTAGTATTAAATAAAAAACGAAATAGCAAGAACCCACCACTATTAATGTTTATCTCTTCCTCAACGGTTCTCTGCACAAGTGCGGCAATAGAGAGGTACCTCAAAGTCTCTTTATAAACCATATCCAAGTACTGCAAATCTTTAAAATCTTCAGGAGTGACGTCGTTATCATCAGGACCAAGAACGTCTATGATTTCATTGTAGACTTTGTCCTGAAAAAAAATGTTAACAACTGCCAGATTATAACACTATTACATTCTACAATGTAACTCATACACTCTACATTCTAACTCTCGCTTGTAAAATATTTGGTACTTTCTGTATGTTTAAACCCAGAGAATCCTAAATTTGTGTTATGAGCATTTTAAGATTATATTAAAATATAGGTGGGACGGCACGAGATCTCTATAGACTTCATCGTGCCGCCCCAGCGGTTGGCCCAGCAGCAAAAGCGCCGCTGCCGGGCCCCGTCTTCCTGGGAGACAGCCGTGTACGCAATGGGAAGATGGGCCCCCGATCCATCTTCCCTGCTCCGGTTATAGTGGGAGGAGGCGGTCAAACTGACGCCTCCTTCTACCCGTTCTCCGTTTGCGGAGACGGCCACTTTGAGGATCATGGTCACGGACCCTCTCCGCCGCTTCCTTCTGCGAGACGACTTCCTCCTCGCAGAAGGAGGCCATTGCGTTCCACACATCCTCGCTGCCGAGCATGGCCGAAGCACGCTAGCTCCTAGGGAAGGGAACTGGCCAGCACCATGGCCGCCCCCGAGGACACCGTGCGGTATCCTCGTATCACCCTCAACGCTACAGTACGCTGCGCAGCTCGCAGCGCCATAGGTTTTTTAATATGTGTTTGAAGTTACATGTAATGGAATGTGATTTTTCCTTCAGATGCACATTTTTAAGGTTTTGAATTCTATAATTTTGTTGTTTTATATATATTTATTGTTTTATAATTGTTCACTATTATTTGAGAAAGAAAAACAAATATAAATTGTTAGTAAGATAAACCCATGATATATATACATTTTTTTTGTTTTATTTCTTCTATCTTCTATTTCTCAATCGTAGAAAAACATATAATAAATTAGTAGTATGATCATAAAGTTTGTAAATCATCCACACATAAGCAAGTGACCGAGTATAGCAAGCATGCAAACAGTCAGAGCAAATCCGACTGAGTCACATTATGTTAATAGAGGTAGTTCTCTATGTAGGTTGGTATTGTGAACACATCAAATTCCTTGTTGTTTTAAAGTAAATATTTTTTTAACCACTGTGAGCTTAAATGTGAAATATTTGGGTGAAAAATGAGGACAGAAGTTTATTGTAAATAATTTTTTTTTGTTCTCAAGATTTTTGCTTTTCCATCAATAATTTATTCTTTAATGCCTAGATATACATATTTTCATACAAGTTATTATTTTTTTATTTGAAAACACAACCTTTTTTTATGTATAATAACTTTTTGTGGTACTGTTACAAGAGTTTTAACTTTTCTTAAATGAAATAATTTCTCCAGATTCTCGTTTCTTCATGGATTCAGCGTTTTCTTTAATTATAAGTGATAATGTACTTTCGTGTATTCCAAACTGAGCCGCAACGTCTTTCCTTTTAATGCACATTTCACTGCTTTTACCGCTTTTAATTTATCAACGTATGTTAGTGTTTTTAATTTACGATTTGCACTAATTTTACTTAGCTAACTTTTATCACACAGCACAGTTTCCTGGACACTGATCAACAACTAATCATCCAAGTAAGCCGCTGTCATAACCACCGCAAATACAGCTTTTACGGATTTCAAAGAAAGAATAGATGATACTTATTGTTTGTGTAAATAATTTAACTTGTAAATACATGCAATCAATAAATTTCGAGAGACTTTGTGTTTTGTATATTCCTTCGAAATTACTCATTGGCAGATAGTTTGTTACAGAGCTCATCGAAATATTTCTTTAAGTAATTTCGTCTACATAAATGTTTCATACGTGGTCGATAATTACGTACAAAAATGTCATGTAGGCGTAGCTTAGTTGTAACGTACGGGGCTTTATATGTTTCGACGGAGCCGACGTTTCGAATCACGGTGGTCGTTTTTTTTTTGGTATTTTTTTTTTAAGTAGCATATGGAAATATAGCTTAATTTTTTAGCTAATCTGTCTGCTATATATAGCACAAAGAAAATTTACCAAAATTCGTCAAGAATATCATGAACTACATTTTTTTTACTTTCGTCCGTTATCCTGGAGAATCCCTTGTGTTTTATGAGATCGAAAGTATCCTAGATGTAACCTTGTAATATTGGTTATTACTGTGCCAAATTTCGTCTAAATTGGTTCAGTACTTTCAGAGTAATACGTGTTTAAAGGGACAGACAAACAGGCAGATCCTGGAGAATCCCTTGCGTTTTATGAGAAAAAAAATATCCTAAATGTAATCTCGTAACATTAGTTATCACTGTGCCAAGTTTCGTCAAAATCGGTTCAGTACTTTCAGAGTGATGCGCGGACAGAGGGACAGACAGACAGACAGACAGACAAAAATTTTAAAAGGGTTATTTTTGCTTCTATATCCACAACAAAGCCTACCCCCATCAAAATTTTCAAAAAATATTTAATGTACAGATTTGACCCTGCTACAGTTTTATTATAATATAGATGACATAGAACATATAGCTAATTCTTGCAAATAAATGAATTTTAACGATATATTATATTAACATAACACTTGTTTTATTTAGGCTACAGATCGTGGTAACAAATAAGTCCTCACGCGCAGACGGCAAAAACATTATAGGTATAAGAACTGGAAAGGTACTACCTACAATTTCGTCTAAGTCGTTTATAATTTCCTTTTTCCTGAGTTTGTGAATCACATTACTTTTCTTTGGCAAGAAAACGCACGTCACCGAACGCGCAGTTCTTATAATATTGTATTTTCTTAAGACTTTCATAACTACATGAAGATATCATGATATTTTTGATGTCCTTATCTAAATATGTCCAGTAATTTTTGAGTGATGTGCGCGCAATGGCAGATCACTATCATTTTATTTATATAGACAACTAGCGGGCCTGGCGGACATTGTCACGCCCGATGCGATTTATCTTCGTCTATACACGTTCATGAATTAAATAAGCTTTAAAAAAAATTGGTTGTTTGTCAAGTCGGTTTACGGACGATAATTTTACCATGAAAATCCGTTCAATAGTTTTTGAGTTTATCGCGAACAGACAGAAATACAGACGTGGCAGAGGACTATTTTTTTCAAACTGTCGACTCTATTGACCTAGCAAGGTCTTAACAGCTTCACCGGACTACTAAGGCACACGGCTTGGGCTTTTGCCTGATACTTACAATTCGTGACCTATCTTTTTTGTTTTTTTGCTTGGGGTAATCCCTTATGGATACACCACCCTCACGGGGTAGAGGATGGATGGAGGATGGGACGTTATACGTCTTCCGCTATAGTTGGGAGGCAAATTTAGGCAAAAATTCAATTCAAATGTTAAAAAGTTCATAGACTTTTCTCTTCCTTACTATTTATCACAGGTGATGGGATAAGCGTTCCGTATTTTTCTACTATACTTTGCTCCGTCCTCGACGTCACCTTCGGAAATTTTGCACTTCTTTATATTCTAAATATCTTTACAATTTTTTTTCCGGCTGGAATCGTAAATTTTTTATCGTCATCTAAACGTCTTTAACTGCGTGTTAGAGGGTTTTCGCCGGGGTTTATTAAAACCCCGAAATTTAAAAATATCATTGACCAAAAAGGAAAAGTTGTAATGCCAAATTATCTACGTGTTTTGGCTTTCAGCCTGCTTAATGTCATTATTAGAGTTTGCAGTATTTGCAAAAAATATTATTATATTACGGTATGAAACACTTTAAAAAAATCACGAATATCAATTGCAAATGTTGAAATAATAATAATAATAATCTTTATTAAGTATTTTGTTACATTCCTATAAATAAAGGGGTCCCTGCCTCCTACGTTAGTGTATACTGTGTTGTAGGAGACAGTTACAAATATTATGAATATGTTACAATTTACATACCATAGCATATAAGTGATCATAAACAATAATATATATTATCTCTGTATATACAGCAAAATGAGTACTGATATACATGTTTTCAAATAGTATTACATTTGAAAATTTAGATTGAATATATATTTATTTTTTTATTGTAGCACGGCAAAATGACTGCACTGTGCCTGACGGTAAGCACAGTATAATCCACAAACAATGGCCACCACCGAGTGACATACTATCCATCGCCGGTCGCCACTGTCATGCCGGCCTGCGAAAAGCTGGATATGCACAGGCTGATCCCGAAACGCGACCCGCAGAAGCGAATCACTATGACGGGCTTTTTATTTACATAAAGCAAACGCTATTGAAAAGGAAGCTATGGGTATCGTAGATCGATACATTCTTTCTGGCGAACTGTCCGAGCAAGAAATCAAATGGGAGACATTTTCTTTATTTACAACTGTAAGTATTTTCATTTGTTTCTTTTGAGAACTCGATATTAATTTATCACTACAGATTCTAAAACAAAGACCCCGCCACGTCTATCTGATTGTCTGTCTGTCTGTTCGCGATAAACTCAAAAATTACTGAGCGGATTTTGATGCGTTTTTCACCAGTCGATAAAGCGATTCATGAGAAAGGTTTAGCTATTTTTTTATTATTATCAGAGCGGGGCAACGTCCGCCGTGCCCGCTAGTGTCTACTAAAATAGTTCTTTTTTTATATACTTTGTGACAATAATTTACATATACTTACAATTAATGGCGAAAAGCCCGTCATAGTGATTCGCTTCTGCGGGTTGCGTTTCGGGATCAGCCTGTGCATATCCAGCTTTTCGCAGGCCGGCATGACAGTGGCGACCGGCGATGGATAGTATGTCACTCGGTGGTGGCCATTGTTTGTGGATTATACTGTGCTTACCGTCAGGCACAGTGCAGTCATTTTGCCGTGCTACAATAAAAAAATAAATATATATTCAATCTAAATTTTCAAATGTAATACTATTTGAAAACATGTATATCAGTACTCATTTTGCTGTATATACAGAGATAATATATATTATTGTTTATGATCACTTATATGCTATGGTATGTAAATTGTAACATATTCATAATATTTGTAACTGTCTCCTACAACACAGTATACACTAACGTAGGAGGCAGGGACCCCTTTATTTATAGGAATGTAACAAAATACTTAATAAAGATTATTATTATTATTATTACAACATTTGCAATTGATATTCGTGATTTTTTTAAAGTGTTTCATACCGTAATATAATAATATTTTTTGCAAATACTGCAAACTCTAATAATGACATTAAGCAGGCTGAAAGCCAAAACACGTAGATAATTTGGCATTACAACTTTTCCTTTTTGGTCAATGATATTTTTAAATTTCGGGGTTTTAATAAACCCCGGCGAAAACCCTCTAACACGCAGTTAAAGACGTTTAGATGACGATAAAAAATTTACGATTCCAGCCGGAAAAAAAATTGTAAAGATATTTAGAATATAAAGAAGTGCAAAATTTCCGAAGGTGACGTCGAGGACGGAGCAAAGTATAGTAGAAAAATACGGAACGCTTATCCCATCACCTGTGATAAATAGTAAGGAAGAGAAAAGTTAGCCAAAAGGAAAGCTGGCAAAAATGAGATCATACCGCGGGATGATTTTACGATCATCGTCCTCTGCTCTTTACGTAGAGCAGTGATATTACAAGCTGTCAAGGTTCGGAGCTTATAAAAGGCACTCATAAATGGTCATACGATCACTGTGAAGAACTTTTGAAAACGATAAATACTTTATTAAATTTAGGCCCTGAAGGTCAAAATTACCACTGTGTCGGAAAACAACCCAGCCATCGAGAGGAACCGGCAAGAAACTCGATATAGTTCATTTTAGATATTTCTACAAATATAGTAAACGTTCTCAAAATCAAAATATCCTTTATTCAATTTAGGCCCTGAGAAGGCGCTTATGAACGTCAAAGCTAACACCGGTTCGGAAAGCAGCACAGTCATCGAGAAGAACCGGGCAAGAAACTCGATCTGGTTTATCTTTTTATGTCATAGGTATATTTTTACAGGAACATAAATATTTACATTCGTTATTAGTGGATGTACAGAGAGGGGCGTCAAAACTCTAAAACATATTCTACAAACTATTCATAGACGTAATCGAGACTCCTAAGATTAAGCAACTGGCGCTGCATCGCATCTGTAATATCTATGAGATGAAGGGTTTACTGCCATATATTTTTAGCAGTCCCATCTACTACCAATTGTAAGGCCAATACACTTGAAACTAAACTCATATTTATACTAAACCGGCGTATACGTAATGCTACGTTTAGTTTCTGAAGCCGGATATAAACGATGGTATATGTAATGTTTAGTTGTAACCAAAATCGCAGCAAGTTGGTGGAGCTTACTCCTTGCCATAAATAGTATATCATTCCCATAATAGAGCATAACAGATAATAGAGGACACTGCCTCCAAGAAGGATCGCACCACTTAAAACACAATCGGTGTTGTTACAAAAAAAGTTAAATACGTATTGAACCCTGGCTTTAAAAAGGTCTCATATTAAATGCACCGCGGTCGCTGAATGTTCACCATCTTGTTCTTTTATCTCGCTTTGGTTACGTTAGGTTAGACTTGCGAAAAAGGATAACGCGAATTTGCCTCGGGCGAGCGCTGTGCATTTATTAGGAAACTTTTTTAAACCAAGTATTTAATACGTATTTATCTTTTTCCGCCCTGTGCGACAATGTACCATATAACATGTCTTTGACTATAAATGACTTTCACTACCACTCAATGAGGTACGCTTCGATACTACGACGTAGGTAGCAAGTATTTGATAGTGATATGTCCGTTTAATGTATGCTCAGAACGAAGTATTGAACTCGGATTTATCTCTTTCCGCACTGTGCGACAATGTACCATATAACATGTCTCGATAATGACTTTTACTACCACTCAATGAGGTACGCTTCGATACTACGACGTAGGTAGCTAGTATTTGATAGTGATATGTCCGTTTAATGTAAGCTCAGAACGAAGTATTGAACTCGATGACGACACCAATCAGCATTAACAACAGAACTTCATTCAAGACCCGACACTATATGCATTTTTTGGGTAATGCGATGACTTGCAATGCCGGTTATAAGAGTTTGTCTACTTTATACCACAGCACAATTAAGTCACGTATACCACTTAATCATTACATTTTATAAAACAAATTTCTCTGCCACGTCTCTGTCTGTTCTCGATAAGTTCTACTGAACGGATTTTTATGCGGTTTTCACTAATAGATAAAGTGATTCATGAGGAAAGTTTAGGTTTACAATTTGTATAGGTTTTTTTACTACCAGGATGGATCAACGTCCGCCGGGCCCGCTAGTATATGATATACTACTATAACATTAATTCTACTATATATTTATGGATCATCACCTTTGCGTTTTTAAAACAACCGTTTCCATGTTCACCAGATCTTTTGAATCCTCTTTCGAAAGCCCCATTAAAGTTTCTGAAATAAATTACATATAATTAGGTCACGTGACCACGTGGCCAATGCCAATTAATAAAAGTAAGATTACAATTTATTCAGTTGCCTGAATTAAATTCAAGACACGAATGTGAAAATATCCTACCAATTATTAAATGTAGTGATGTGACTTGTTACGGAAACATCACTACGTATTATAAAAAACAGTCTTCAGCCACGTGTGTTTGTTCGTCTGTCTGTTCGCGATAAACTCAAAAACTACTGAACGGAATTTCATGCGGTTTCACCAGTAGATAAAATGACTTGTGGGGAAGGTATGGGTGTATAATTTGTCTACGGTTTTTTATTATCAGGGCGAGTTACTACTAAAAACGCCTAGAAACACTTCAGTCATTTTTTTTTAATAAACAAAATTTCTTTAAAAATTTCAAAATTTTCTTTCAAAATTTTTAATAAAACAGGTTTTACTTAGTCTGAAAGTGTAGAAAAAGTGAATGATTATCAGAAAACTACTTACGACAAACGCATTGTGTTGTGGTATTAACGGCGTCGAAGTAAATGTCAAAAGTAACGACTGGGTCTTTAAGCTGTAACACCTTAGCCAATTGTTCTGCTTCTTTATTAAATACAGCCGAATAATGGCTCACTGCTTTTTTATTGTAAGATGGTGTAGCTATTTTACGATGATTACGCCAGGTGGGCCCTTAAATAAAAGAATAAATGAATAACTATTCAGACACTTTGCAGAATATGGGGAGACCGTTACATTATTTATCATAGGGGGCATTCTATATAATGTACAGACTACATTTAATTCACCTAGAAATACCACCTACCCATGATATCGTGTAAAATTAGTTGATAATTGGGTCATGAGTTGCGATAAATTTCTTTATTTTCGTAAAGTTACCTTTACTTAGAATTTGAGAGCCTTACAGGATTACAGGCAGGTACTTTTACCTGAACAGCTTCACGAGACTACTAAGGCGAGCGCTTAAGGCACTCAGCCGATTTTATTCAGACAACTAGCTCAAGGGTGCACGGCACACCTCGGCTTGGGCTGTTGTCTATACCGCGGATCTGACCTAGCTAAACTATTCTCAACTATTCATACATATATTCGTTTGTGAATTATACAACTTCAATTTTATGATTCACAAACACTTAAATGTATGTCGGGTTTGAAAACGAACTAAACTACTCGATTCAGTTCGAATAAGGGAAATAAAACCCTTCTACCATGTGTGTAATATGTGCACGTATGTGAGGTGATCTGACGTGTGTAGAAGTGATGTAGGTGAGTCACTGTATCACGCTAGTAACATCTCGAGGATTCCATCCGCGGATGACTTAGGCTCGAGATGCTACCGGAAGAAACGCGACATATGTGCGGGATCGAATGAGAGGCCCCCCTTCACGGCGGCGTAAAGGAGAGTTTCGTGAGCGTGAGTGCGAGCACGCATGTTATATATATATATATATGACATACCTCCAGTTAGAATCCCCGGACCGATAAATATCTTCATCAGTTCATAAGATGGTCCTTTCTGATTAACTTTACCGCTTGTGAGTAACAGCTGGGAACAATAGTTTCAAGTTATTTCAAGCCGTATATGTACAAATTTAATAAATAATACTGTTTCAACTTATATAATAAAATATAAGTTATGAACAGTACAAAGTATGGAAGTCTTTACAATCAATAAACATCGTCCAAATTTTTTTTAGAAAAGATAGGTTATTCGCGACAAGCTAACGACAATTCCCGAATCTTCCACCCCTGGTTTTAAACGGATATGTAAGTGATCCACTATTGGACTAGAGACAGTTCTGGTTTGAACATCGAAATGAATATTAAGATAACTGGAAGAAATTTACAAGGGAAGATAATAGCTCCAATAATCATTTTGGAAGACTTATGAAAGTTAAAACCAATTTGTACCCAAGTTTGTCTTTATATATGATAATCAATTCTAACGTTATACACGGCATTATTCTAACTTAGGGGGTAGCAATATTAATAAGAACTAACCCGTATATCTGCTGGGTTCTTTACAATTATGTTTAGATCAGGTCCTAACCAAAATTTGCAATATTCTCCATATTTTGCAAGAAGTTTTGCAATTTTGTCCAAGAGCTGTTCTGTAACAACATAATATTATATATAAATACAAACATATGTATAACCATAATATAAGGAGGGATCGCGAGTTGTACAGTACCAAGTTTTTATAAAAAAATGACTGCCTCTCTATAGAGCCACGCTGAAGCTATTACTGGTTTCTAGGCTTCTAGGCGGGATCTAAGCTTATTTTAAAACATTTCTCACATACCAACTGGATATATGTTTGAGTGAGTCCCTGGATAGTTTGGAAATTATAAGTGATAATGTACTTTCGTGTATTCCAAACTGAGCCGCAACGTCTTTCCTTTTAATGCACATTTCACTGCTTTTACCGCTTTTAATTTATCAGCGTATGTTAGTGTTTTTAATTTACGATTTGCACTAATTTTACTTAGCTAACTTTTATCACATAGCACAGTTTCCTGGACACTGATCAACAACTAATCATCCAAGTAAGCCGCTGTCATAACCACCGCAAATACAGCTTTTACGGATTTCAAAGAAAGAATAGATGATACTTATTGTTTGTGTAAATAATTTAACTTGTAAATACATGCAATCAATAAATTTCGAGAGACTTTGTGTTTTGTATATTCCTTCGAAATTACTCATTGGCAGATAGTTTGTTACAGAGCTCATCGAAATATTTCTTTAAGTAATTGAGGGCCAATAGTGCAATTATTAGTTTGAGTTATCGACGGTTCGCATTTTAAATAATAGAGGTTTTAGGCTCTGAGGGGAAGGGAACAGATTATTTTTTGAAGTTATAGAGGTTTTTACCTTATCGAGGTTCTACTGTATTACGTAAGAAATTAAAATTGAATATATTATTGAAATATTTACATACCTGCCATTCGGGTAGATGCGCTAAAAATAAAAGCACACCTGACAGTATTTTTGCCGATGCTTCTTGACTCTAAAAAAAAATAAAAGTTTATTATTTAAACAAATTTACCCTATGAAGTATAATGATACCAATAAATCTATTCTTTTATAAGAACAATCATGAAATTAATTGAAATTAAATGATGTTTCAAAATCAATATTATTACAAAAAAAGGATTCTTAGTTTTAGTAGACGTGATAACTCACTAAAAGTGATGACTACTTTTAATAATATCAATTCTAGCATTATTCAGTGTAAAATAGAGTCGCAAAATCTATTCACTATTTTTAACAAACAAAATTACGAGAAATTCGACCGTAATCATTATTTTTTTTAAGTCATTTGAATGTAGAAGGCGTTACTTTGCGGAAATCCATCGTTAAATATCATAGTGGACGTTACTTTGCACTTCCGCCTGGAATTGATTGCCCCCTACTTACTAAAAACGCTTTTTTTGCGAGACGTAGTAGGGGTCAAACAATTCCAGGCGGAAGTGCAAAGTAACCTCCACTATAAAAAAATTAAAGTCTACAATTCAACATTATTAAGACTTATATTTTTCAAAAGACTGAATCTCTATAATCATTGCATATACTGTCTTTGGAACAAAGTCAACTGTTTAAGATGATTGTAAATACATGCAATCAATAAATTTCGAGAGACTTTGTGTTTTGTATATTCCTTCGAAATTACTCATTGGCAGATAGTTTGTTACAGAGCTCATCGAAATATTTCTTTAAGTAATTGAGGGCCAATAGTGCAATTATTAGTTTGAGTTATCGACGGTTCGCATTTTAAATAATAGAGGTTTTAGGCTCTGAGGGGAAGGGAACAGATTATTTTTTGAAGTTATAGAGGTTTTTACCTTATCGAGGTTCTACTGTATTACGTAAGAAATTAAAATTGAATATATTATTGAAATATTTACATACCTGCCATTCGGGTAGATGCGCTAAAAATAAAAGCACACCTGACAGTATTTTTGCCGATGCTTCTTGACTCTAAAAAAAAATAAAAGTTTATTATTTAAACAAATTTACCCTATGAAGTATAATGATACCAATAAATCTATTCTTTTATAAGAACAATCATGAAATTAATTGAAATTAAATGATGTTTCAAAATCAATATTATTACAAAAAAAGGATTCTTAGTTTTAGTAGACGTGATAACTCATTAAAAGTGATGACTATTTTTAATAATATCAATTCTAGCATGTTTCAATGTACAATAGAGTCGCAAAAGCTATTCTATATTTTTAACAAACCAAATTACGAGAAATTCGACCGTAATCATTATTTTTGAAGTCATTTGAATGAAGAAGGCGTTACTTTGCAGAAATCCATCGTTAAATATCATAGTGGCGGTTACTTTGCAATTCCGCCTGGAATTGATTGACCCCTACTTACTAAAAACGCTTTTTGTTGTAGTGAGACGTAGTGGGGGGTCAATCAATTCCAGGAGGAAGTGCAAAATAACCTCCACTATAAAAAAATTAAAGTCTACAATTCAACATTATTAAGACTTATATTTTGCAAAAGACTAAATCTCTATAATCATTGCATATACTGTTTTTTTTTCGAACTGACTACGCTTTTGTCCAAGCAAGGTCTTAACAGCTTCACCGGACTACTAAGGCGAGCGCTTAAGGCACTCAGTCGATTTTATTTTGACAACTAGATCAAGGGTGCGCGGCACACCTCGGCTTTGGTTGTTGCCTGATATATGCAATTCGCGACCTATGTAAGCTAACCTAAGCTAAGCTAACTATTCATACGTATATGAGTTGTTGAAACATATATGTGTACTAAGCATACATAACTCAACAACTCTTATATATATTTCGTATCGAATAATATTCTAAACTATTTCAGTTTGAGTCTACTGTCTGTACTTATATACTGTCTTTGGAACAAAGTCAACTGTTTACTAATTATTTACGATGATAACACTAAAGTCTATCGATAGAGACCAAACAGAGAGAAAAAAAAGTACCGATGCGTTTTATCTTCATCTATACATGTTCATTAATTAGACAAGCTTTTAAAAAAACAATTGGTTGTCTGTCAAGTCGGTTTAGGGACGGTAATTTTACCATACGTCATAAGAAAACATTGATGAAAAATCGAATACGTTTATGAATTGAATTGAATTATTCTATATATATATATAGATGTGTCACAAGCCGAACGTTTATGCCGATCACGCCTCTCTATCGCTTGTTCCGCGCTCTCGCTTGCACACGAATCGGCTCAGGCGGAACGTGACAATGAATCATGCTTTTTCGTGCGTGCAGCCGGCGTTCATCGATTTATAAGACGTTATCACGTCAGTATTGTTAAATTATTTTTGTATTATTAACTAGCTGGCACGTGCAACTTCGTCTGTACTAAAACGGTTATCACCGGTTTCAATTGTACCAAAATTGCTCTGTCACTGCTTGTACCTCACCCCTTATCCCTGAAGACGTTCATCACAAATCTCTTGAAATTGTGCTTAATTTTTCTCCTATTATATATATGAAAGATAAATACGGTTTTAAATATATCTTTCATTCCGCCAATTTTGAAGCTTTAAGTAAGGGTTTGATGGATATCGATTGGGTTCATTGTCTCAGCAACTTAAACACGGAGAAAACGGTGACTTATTTCTATTGCATTTTGCATAAGCTAATTGATTTATACGTTCCTAAGAAACCCATATATATAAATAAAAATTATCCACCTTGGTATTCACGTGCCCTTCTAAAACTTATTCGAGAAAAATTAAAAACTCATGCAAATTGGAAAAAATACAAAAATTATCGAGACTTTGAAGAATTTAAACTTCTGCGCACTCTCTCTCTCTTTTTATCTGTCACGACACCTAACCTACTGTACATAGAATCTGCACATCCACAATACGTAAAAATAAAATTAAATAATCCTCTCTATCGTTTATTTTATCATAACTATATTCCACTTGTATTAAAACTTTTTCACACTCCATTGTGTTTAAGAAAACTATAAATATGGAAAAATATGAGAATCGCGTCGACGCGTATAGACACTAGCAACACCAGGGGAGGCGCAAGTGCGTTGCCGGCCTGTGTTTGGAGGAGAGGGAAGGGGGAGGTGGGTATCCGGCGCTCTCACTGACCGAAGGAAACGCAACAGTGTAAGCACTGTTACTTCACGTCGGTGTTTCTCTGTGTCGGGTGGTAGTTAGTACCCCGGCGATCCGACCCATTCATGCGGAAACCAATAATAATTTCAACGTGGCTCTACCACCACATAGATAGTTAAAATAGGTTTTTTCTCAACTAGCTGTTCTGTGCACGGTTATTACCGGTTTCAATTGTATTTCTAAACATGAAAAATCTTAATAAGCCTAAATAATATACCCGATTGCTGCGACACCTACCGTTTCCAGTTGTGAATCCAAACTATCCAGGGACACACTCAAACATATAGCCAGTTTAAAAACTTTTAAAATAAGCCTAGAACCCGTTCGTAACATCATCTACCGGGTCCAATTAAGATAAAAACTAATCTATATATATTGGCGGTAATTTAAAAAAAAAGCTTAAAATTGACAAGTCGAAAGTCATAGAACTGACCTCAGCAATTTAAATAACGACCTAGGGGTACTCGCATTCAGACCCAGTGGCAGGGATCTAGCCAAAAGGAAAGCTGGCAAAAATGAGATCATACCGCGGGATGCTTTTACGATCTTTGTTCTCTGCGCTTTACGTAGAGCAGTGATATTACAAACTGTCAAGGTTCGGAGCTTGTAAAAGGCACTCATAAATGATCATTACTGTGAACAACTTTTTAAGACCAAAAATGCTTTATTAAATTTAGGCCCAGAACCCAGTTATCGAGAGGAACCGGCAAGAAACTCGATATAGTTCATTTTAGATATTTCTACAAATATAGTAAACGTTCTCAAAATCAAAATATCCTTTATTCAATTTAGGCCCTGAGAAGGCGCTTATGAATGTCAAAGCTAACACCGGTTCGGAAAACAGCACAGTCATCGAGCGGAACCGGCAAGAAACTCGATCTGGTTTATCTTTTTATGTCATAGGTATATTTTTACAGGAACATAAATATTTACATTCGTTATTAGTGGATGTACAGAGAGGGGCGTCAAAACTCTAAAACATATTCTACAAACTATTCATAGACGTAATCGAGACTCCTAAGATTAAGCAACTGGCGCTGCATCGCATCTGTAATATCTATGAGATGAAGGGTTTACTGCCATATATTTTTAGCAGTCCCATCTACTACCAATTGTAAGGCCAATACACTTGAAACTAAACTCATATTTATACTAAACCGGCGTATACGTAATGCTACGTTTAGTTTCTGAAGCCGGATATAAACGATGGTATATGTAATGTTTAGTTGTAACCAAAATCGCAGCAAGTTGGTGGAGCTTACTCCTTGCCATAAATAGTATATCATTCCCATAATAGAGCATAACAGATAATAGAGGACACTGCCTCCAAGAAGGATCGCACCACTTAAAACACAATCGGTGTTGTTACAAAAAAAGTTAAATACGTATTGAACCCTGGCTTTAAAAAGGTCTCATATTAAATGCACCGCGGTCGCTGAATGTTCACCATCTTGTTCTTTTATCTCGCTTTGGTTACGTTAGGTTAGACTTGCGAAAAAGGATAACGCGAATTTGCCTCGGGCGAGCGCTGTGCATTTATTAGGAAACTTTTTTAAACCAAGTATTTAATACGTATTTATCTTTTTCCGCCCTGTGCGACAATGTACCATATAACATGTCTTTGACTATAAATGACTTTCACTACCACTCAATGAGGTACGCTTCGATACTACGACGTAGGTAGCAAGTATTTGATAGTGATATGTCCGTTTAATGTATGCTCAGAACGAAGTATTGAACTCGGTGACGACACCAATCAGCATTGACAACAAAACTTCATTCAAGACCCGACACTATATGCATTTTTTGGGTAATGCGATGATTTCCAATGCCGGTTTTAAAGAGTTTGTATACTTTATACCACAGCATAATTAAGTCACGTACACCACTTAATCACTACATTTTATAAAACAAATTCGGCTGCCATGTCTGTCTGTTTGTTCTCGATAAACTCAAAATGTACTGAACGGATTTTTATGCGGTTTTCACTAATAGATAAAGTGATTCATGAGGAAAGTTTAGGTTTACAATTTGTATAGGTTTTTTTACTACCAGGATGGATCAACGTCCGCCGGGCCCGCTAGTATATGATATACTACTATAACATTAATTCTACTATATATTTATGGATCATCACCTTTGCGTTTTTAAAACAACCGTTTCCATGTTCACCAGATCTTTTGAATCCTCTTTCGAAAGCCCCATTAAAGTTTCTGAAATAAATTACATATAATTAGGTCACGTGACCACGTGGCCAATGCCAATTAATAAAAGTAAGATTACAATTTATTCAGTTGCCTGAATTAAATTCAAGACACGAATGTGAAAATATCCTACCAATTATTAAATGTAGTGATGTGACTTGTTACGGAAACATCACTACGTATTATAAAAAACAGTCTTCAGCCACGTGTGTTTGTTCGTCTGTCTGTTCGCGATAAACTCAAAAACTACTGAACGGAATTTCATGCGGTTTCACCAGTAGATAAAATGACTTGTGGGGAAGGTATGGGTGTATAATTTGTCTACGGTTTTTTATTATCAGGGCGAGTTACTACTAAAAACGCCTAGAAACACTTCAGTCATTTTTTTTTAATAAACAAAATTTCTTTAAAAATTTCAAAATTTTCTTTCAAAATTTTTAATAAAACAGGTTTTACTTAGTCTGAAAGTGTAGAAAAAGTGAATGATTATCAGAAAACTACTTACGACAAACGCATTGTGTTGTGGTATTAACGGCGTCGAAGTAAATGTCAAAAGTAACGACTGGGTCTTTAAGCTGTAACACCTTAGCCAATTGTTCTGCTTCTTTATTAAATACAGCCGAATAATGGCTCACTGCTTTTTTATTGTAAGATGGTGTAGCTATTTTACGATGATTACGCCAGGTGGGCAGTACTTTCAGAGTAATACGTGTTTAAAGGGACAGACAAACAGGCAGATCCTGGAGAATCCCTTGCGTTTTATGAGAAAAAAAATATCCTAAATGTAATCTCGTAACATTAGTTATCACTGTGCCAAGTTTCGTCAAAATCGGTTCAGTACTTTCAGAGTGATGCGCGTTCACAGGGACAGACAGACAAAAATTTTAAAAGGGTTATTTTTGGCTTTTATATCGACAACAAAGCCTACCCCCATCAAAATTTTCAAAAAATATTTAATGTACAGATTTGATCCTGCTACAGTTTTATTATAATATAGATAATAGATGTTATAGAAGCGAATTTGAGTTGTGTTTGTTTGTTACGCTTTTATGCCGTATCTATTCAACTGGCCAGCATGAAATTTTGCATACACATTGTCAGGGTCATGTAGAAAAAACCTTTCGCCCAGTAAAAGCCACGAGCAAAAACTAGTTGATAATTACATTAAAAATACTTTACTAAAAATTTAACCCATTGTTTGTAGTATTTTGAAAATAAGCACAGTACAATCGACAAACAATGGCCACCACCGAGTGACATACTATCCATCGCCGGTCGCCACTGTCATGCCGGCCTGCGAAAAGCGGGATATGCACAAGCTGATCCCAAAACGCAACCCGCAGAAGCGAATCACTATGACGGACTTTTTCGCCATTAATTGTAAGTATATGCAAATTATTGTCACAAAGTATATAAGATAACTATTTTAGTAGACACTAGCGGGCACGGCGGACGTTGCCCCGCCCTGATAATAATTAAAAAAATAGCTAAACCTTTCTCATGAATCGCTTTATCTACTGGTGAAAAACGCATCAAAATCCGCTCAGTACTTTTTGAGTTTATCGCGAACAGACAGACAGACAAACAAATAGACGTGGCGGGGGACTTTGTTTTAGAATCTGTAGTGATAAATTAATATCGAGTTCTCAAAAGAAACGAATGAAAATACTTACAGTTGTAAATAAAGAAAATGTCTCCCATTTGATTTCTTGCTCGGACAGTTCGCCAGAAAGAATGTATCGATCTACGATACCCATAGCTTCCTTTTTAATAGCGTTTGCTTTATGTAAATCTCTTGTTCTTCTATTTATTATATCAGACATTAATCCATCTACCAGTTTAACAATAGAGTTTTCTTCCTGTTTACTTCCAGATAACCAATAAATTAGGGGTATTTGTAACCACCATTTTGTCATTTTTGTAAATATTAAATCATACATTCTGTAAATAGATTGAGATATTAAAACACGCATTGTTCAATTATTTTTTTTAAGTTAAAGGGGTAGACGATCCTTCGGGTCACCCGATAGTAAGTGATCACCGCCGTCCATAGACACTAGCAACACCAGGGGAGGCGCAAGTGCGTTGCCGGCCTGTGTTTGGAGGAGAGGGAAGGGGGAGGTGGGTATCCGGCGCTCTCACTGACCGAAGGAAACGCAACAGTGCAAGCACTGTTACTTCACGTCGGTGTTTCTGTGTGTCGGGTGGTAGTTAGTACCCCGGCGATCCGACCCATTCATGCGGAAACCAATAATAATTTCAACGTGGCTCTACCACCACATAGATAGTTAAAATAGGTTTTTTCTCAACTAGCTGTTCTGTGCACGGTTATTACCGGTTTCAATTGTATTTCTAAACATGAAAAACCTTAATAGGCCTAAATAATATACCCGATTGCTGCGACACCTACCGTTTCCAGTTGTGAATCCAAACTATCCAGGGACACACTCAAACATATAGCCAGTTTAAAAACTTTTAAAATAAGCCTAGAACCCGTTCGTAACATCATCTACCGGGTCCAATTAAGATAAAAACTAATCTATATATATTGGCGGTAATTTAAAAAAAAAGCTTAAAATTGACAAGTCGAAAGTCATAGAACTGACCTCAGCAATTTAAATAACGACCTAGGGGTACTCGCATTCAGATCCAGTGGCAGGGATCTAGCCAAAAGGAAAGCTGGCAAAAATGAGATCATACCGCGGGATGCTTTTACGATCTTTGTTCTCTGCGCTTTACGTAGAGCAGTGATATTACAAACTGTCAAGGTTCGGAGCTTGTAAAAGGCACTCATAAATGATCATTACTGTGAACAACTTTTTAAGACCAAAAATGCTTTATTAAATTTAGGCCCAGAACCCAGTTATCGAGAGGAACCGGCAAGAAACTCGATATAGTTCATTTTAGATATTTCTACAAATATAGTAAACGTTCTCAAAATCAAAATATCCTTTATTCAATTTAGGCCCTGAGAAGGCGCTTATGAATGTCAAAGCTAACACCGGTTCGGAAAACAGCACAGTCATCGAGCGGAACCGGCAAGAAACTCGATCTGGTTTATCTTTTTATGTCATAGGTATATTTTTACAGGAACATAAATATTTACATTCGTTATTAGTGGATGTACAGAGAGGGGCGTCAAAACTCTAAAACATATTCTACAAACTATTCATAGACGTAATCGAGACTCCTAAGATTAAGCAACTGGCGCTGCATCGCATCTGTAATATCTATGAGATGAAGGGTTTACTGCCATATATTTTTAGCAGTCCCATCTACTACCAATTGTAAGGCCAATACACTTGAAACTAAACTCATATTTATACTAAACCGGCGTATACGTAATGCTACGTTTAGTTTCTGAAGCCGGATATAAACGATGGTATATGTAATGTTTAGTTGTAACCAAAATCGCAGCAAGTTGGTGGAGCTTACTCCTTGCCATAAATAGTATATCATTCCCATAATAGAGCATAACAGATAATAGAGGACACTGCCTCCACGGAGGATCGCACCACTTAAAACACAATCGGTGTTGTTACAAAAAAAGTTAAATACGTATTGAACCCTGGCTTTAAAAAGGTCTCATATTAAATGCACCGCGGTCGCTGAATGTTCACCATCTTGTTCTTTTATCTCGCTTTGGTTACGTTAGGTTAGACTTGCGAAAAAGGATAACGCGAATTTGCCTCGGGCGAGCGCTGTGCATTTATTAGGAAACTTTTTTAAACCAAGTATTTAATACGTATTTATCTTTTTCCGCCCTGTGCGACAATGTACCATATAACATGTCTTTGACTATAAATGACTTTCACTACCACTCAATGAGGTACGCTTCGATACTACGACGTAGGTAGCAAGTATTTGATAGTGATATGTCCGTTTAATGTATGCTCAGAACGAAGTATTGAACTCGGTGGTTATTTTTGGCTTTTATATCGACAACAAAGCCTACCCCCATCAAAATTTTCAAAAAATATTTAATGTACAGATTTGATCCTGCTACAGTTTTATTATAATATAGATAATAGATGTTATAGAAGCGAATTTGAGTTGTGTTTGTTTGTTACGCTTTTATGCCGTATCTATTCAACTGGCCAGCATGAAATTTTGCATACACATTGTCAGGGTCATGTAGAAAAAACCTTTCGCCCAGTAAAAGCCACGAGCAAAAACTAGTTGATAATTACATTAAAAATACTTTACTAAAAATTTAACCCATTGTTTGTAGTATTTTGAAAATAAGCACAGTACAATCGACAAACAATGGCCACCACCGAGTGACATACTATCCATCGCCGGTCGCCACTGTCATGCCGGCCTGCGAAAAGCGGGATATGCACAAGCTGATCCCAAAACGCAACCCGCAGAAGCGAATCACTATGACGGACTTTTTCGCCATTAATTGTAAGTATATGCAAATTATTGTCACAAAGTATATAAGATAACTATTTTAGTAGACACTAGCGGGCACGGCGGACGTTGCCCCGCCCTGATAATAATTAAAAAAATAGCTAAACCTTTCTCATGAATCGCTTTATCTACTGGTGAAAAACGCATCAAAATCCGCTCAGTACTTTTTGAGTTTATCGCGAACAGACAGACAGACAAACAAATAGACGTGGCGGGGGACTTTGTTTTAGAATCTGTAGTGATAAATTAATATCGAGTTCTCAAAAGAAACAAATGAAAATACTTACAGTTGTAAATAAAGAAAATGTCTCCCATTTGATTTCTTGCTCGGACAGTTCGCCAGAAAGAATGTATCGATCTACGATACCCATAGCTTCCTTTTCAATAGCGTTTGCTTTATGTAAATCTCTTGTTCTTCTATTTATTATATCAGACATTAATCCATCTACCAGTTTAACAATAGAGTTTTCTTCCTGTTTACCTCCAGGTAACCAATAAATTAGGGGTATTTGTAACCACCATTTTGTCATTTTTGTAAATATTAAATCATACATTCTGTAAATAGATTGAGATATTAAAACACGCATTGTTCAATTATTTTTTTTAAGTTAAAGGGGGCAGACGGTCCTTCGGGTCACCCGATAGTAAGTGATCACCGCCGTCCCTCTCCTCCAAACACAGGCCGGCAACGCACTTGCGCCTCCCCTGGTGTTGCTAGTGTCTATGGACGGCGGTGATCACTTACTATCGGGTGACCCGACCAGTTGTGAATCCAAACTATCCAGGGACACACTCAAACATATAGCCAGTTTAAAAACTTTTAAAATAAGCCTAGAACCCGTTCGTAACATCATCTACCGGGTCCAATTAAGATAAAAACTAATCTATATATATTGGCGGTAATTTAAAAAAAAAGCTTAAAATTGACAAGTCGAAAGTCATAGAACTGACCTCAGCAATTTAAATAACGACCTAGGGGTACTCGCATTCAGACCCAGTGGCAGGGATCTAGCCAAAAGGAAAGCTGGCAAAAATGAGATCATACCGCGGGATGATTTTACGATCATCGTCCTCTGCTCTTTACGTAGAGCAGTGATATTACAAGCTGTCAAGGTTCGGAGCTTATAAAAGGCACTCATAAATGGTCATACGATCACTGTGAAGAACTTTTGAAAACGATAAATACTTTATTAAATTTAGGCCCTGAAGGTCAAAATTACCACTGTGTCGGAAAACAACCCAGCCATCGAGAGGAACGGGCAAGAAACTCGATATGGTTCATTTTCTCATTTTAGATATTTCTATAAACACAGTAAACATTCTCAAAATCAAAATATCCTTTATTCAATTTAGGCCCTGAGAAGGCGCTTATGAACGTCAAAGCTAACACCGGTTCGGAAAACAGCACAGTCATCGAGAAGAACCGGGCAAGAAACTCGATCTGGTTTATCTTTTTATGTCATAGGTATATTTTTACAGGAACATAAATATTTACATTCGTTATTAGTGGATGTACAGAGAGGGGCGTCAAAACTCTAAAACATATTCTACAAACTATTCATAGACGTAATCGAGACTCCTAAGATTAAGCAACTGGCGCTGCATCGCATCTGTAATATCTATGAGATGAAGGGTTTACTGCCATATATTTTTAGCAGTCCCATCTACTACCAATTGTAAGGCCAATATACTTGAAACTAAACTCATATTTATAATAAACCGGCGTTTATACGTAATGCTACGTTTAGTTTCTGAAGCCGGATATAAACGATGATATATGTAATGTTTAGTCGTAACCAAAATCGCAGCAAGTCGGTGGAGCTTACTCCATGCCATAAATAGTATATCATTCCCATAATAGAGCATAACAGATAATAGAGGACACTGCCTCCAAGAAGGATCGCACCACTTAAAACACAATCGGTGTTGTTACAAAAAAAGTTAAATACGTATTGAGCCCTGGCTTTAAAAAGGTCTCATATTAAATGCACCGCGGTCGCTGAATGTTCGCCATCTTGTTCTTTTATCTCGCTTTGGTTACGTTAGGTTAGACTTGCGAAAAAGGATAACGCGAATTTGCCTCGGGCGAGCGCTGTGCATTTATTAGGAAACTTTTTTAAACCAAGTATTTAATACGTATTTATCTCTTTCCGCACTGTGCGACAATGTACCATATAACATGTCTCGATAATGACTTTTACTACCACTCAATGAGGTACGCTTCGATACTACGACGTAGGTAGCTAGTATTTGATAGTGATATGTCCGTTTAATGTAAGCTCAGAACGAAGTATTGAACTCGATGACGACACCAAACACCAATCAGCATTGACAACAAAACTTCATTCAAGACCCGACACTATATGCATTTTTTGGGTAATGCGATGATTTCCAATGCCGGTTTTAAAGAGTTTGTATACTTTATACCACAGCATAATTAAGTCACGTACACCACTTAATCACTACATTTTATAAAACAAATTCGGCTGCCATGTCTGTCTGTTTGTTCTCGATAAACTCAAAATGTACTGAACGGATTTTTATGCGGTTTTCACTAATAGATAAAGTGATTCATGAGGAAAGTTTAGGTTTACAATTTGTATAGGTTTTTTTACTACCAGGATGGATCAACGTCCGCCGGGCCCGCTAGTATATGATATACTACTATAACATTAATTCTACTATATATTTATGGATCATCACCTTTGCGTTTTTAAAACAACCGTTTCCATGTTCACCAGATCTTTTGAATCCTCTTTCGAAAGCCCCATTAAAGTTTCTGAAATAAATTACATATAATTAGGTCACGTGACCACGTGGCCAATGCCAATTAATAAAAGTAAGATTACAATTTATTCAGTTGCCTGAATTAAATTCAAGACACGAATGTGAAAATATCCTACCAATTATTAAATGTAGTGATGTGACTTGTTACGGAAACATCACTACGTATTATAAAAAACAGTCTTCAGCCACGTGTGTTTGTTCGTCTGTCTGTTCGCGATAAACTCAAAAACTACTGAACGGAATTTCATGCGGTTTCACCAGTAGATAAAATGACTTGTGGGGAAGGTATGGGTGTATAATTTGTCTACGGTTTTTTATTATCAGGGCGAGTTACTACTAAAAACGCCTAGAAACACTTCAGTCATTTTTTTTTAATAAACAAAATTTCTTTAAAAATTTCAGAATTTTCTTTCAAAATTTTTAATAAAACAGGTTTTACTTAGTCTGAAAGTGTAGAAAAAGTGAGTGATTATTAGAAAACTACTTACGACAAACGCATTGTGTTGTGGTATTAACGGCGTCGAAGTAAATGTCAAAAGTAACGACTGGGTCTTTAAGCTGTAACACCTTAGCCAATTGTTCTGCTTCTTTATTAAATACAGCCGAATAATGGCTCACTGCTTTTTTATTGTAAGATGGTGTAGCTATTTTACGATGATTACGCCAGGTGGGCCCTTAAATAAAAGAATAAATGAATAACTATTCAGACACTTTGCAGAATATGGGGAGACCGTTACATTATTTATCATAGGGGGCATTCTATATAATGTACAGACTACATTTAATTCACCTAGAAATACCACCTACCCATGATATCGTGTAAAATTAGTTGATAATTGGGTCATGAGTTGCGATAAATTTCTTTATTTTCGTAAAGTTACCTTTACTTAGAATTTGAGAGCCTTACAGGATTACAGGCAGGTACTTTTACCTGAACAGCTTCACGAGACTACTAAGGCGAGCGCTTAAGGCACTCAGCCGATTTTATTCAGACAACTAGCTCAAGGGTGCACGGCACACCTCGGCTTGGGCTGTTGTCTATACCGCGGATCTGACCTAGCTAAACAGTGACCCATCTACATCACTTACACACATCAGATCACCCCACATACGTGCACACATTGTGGAAGGGTTTTATTTTTTTATTCGAACTGAATCGAGTAGTTTAGTTCGTTTTCAAGCCCGACATACATTTAATTGTTTGAATGTGTGCACGTATGTGGGGTGATCTGATGTGTGTAAGTGATGTAGATGGGTCACTGTTTCGCGCTAGTAACATCACAAGGGCTCGAGATGCTACCGGAAGAAACGCGACATATGTGCGGGATCGAATGAGAGGCGGCGGCGTAAAGGAGAGTTTTGCGAGCGTGGGTGCGAGCACGCATGTTAAGAGAGATCGGATCGAGTTTCAACTTTCGATTACTTTTACGATTTATATATATATATATATGACATACCTCCAGTTAGAATCCCCGGACCGATAAATACCTTCATCAGTTCATAAGATGGTCCTTTCTGATTAACTTTACCGCTTGTGAGTAACAGCTGGGAACAATAGTTTCAAGTTATTTCAAGCCGTATATGTACAAATTTAATAAATAATACTGTTTCAACTTATATAATAAAGTATAAGTTATCAACAGTACAAAGTATGGAAGTCTTTACAATCAATAAAACATCGTCCAAATTTTTTTTAGAAAAGATAGGTTATTCGCGACAAGCTAACGACAATTCCCGAATCTTCCACCCCTGGTTTTAAACGGATATGTAAGTGATCCACTATTGGACTAGAGACAGTTCTGGTTTGAACATCGAAATGAATATTAAGATAACTGGAAGAAATTTACAAGGGAAGATAATAGCTCCAATAATCATTTTGGAAGACTTATGAAAGTTAAAACCAATTTGTACCCAAGTTTGTCTTTATATATGATAATCAATTCTAACGTTATACACGGCATTATTCTAACTTAGGGGGTAGCAATATTAATAAGAACTAACCCGTATATCTGCTGGGTTCTTTACAATTATGTTTAGATCAGGTCCTAACCAAAATTTGCAATATTCTCCATATTTTGCAAGAAGTTTTGCAATTTTGTCCAAGAGCTGTTCTGTAACAACATAATATTATATATAAATACAAACATATGTATAACCATAATATAAGGAGGGATCGCGAGTTGTACAGTACCAAGTTTTTATAAAAAAATGACTGCCTCTCTATAGAGCCACGCTGAAGCTATTACTGGTTTCTAGGCTTCTAGGCGGGATCTAAGCTTATTTTAAAACATTTCTCACATACCAACTGGATATATGTTTGAGTGAGTCCCTGGATAGTTTGGATTCAAACTGGTAACGGTAGGTATCGCTGCAATCGGATATATTATTTAGGCTTATTAAGATTATTCGCGTTTAGAAATACAATTGAAACCGATAATAACCGTGCACGGGTCAGCTAGTTAAGAAAAAAACTATTTTAACTATTTATATCGTGCATAGAGTAACAAACCAGCGCGTAGTTAATAGAGACTGCATAATCGGATATAGTATGGGAACCGGGCGATCCGTTGTCGCGGGTGTAAGGAGGGGCCCGGGGTAACGCGGGGTAACCCCTAATATTTCCATAGTGATGCGCATTACAAACTTGTACGGATACTGTATCGATATGTTACTTATGATAAAAAAAGTTCGATAAAAATGTATTCAATTTATTTATTGTAACAATAGCATCTTAATCACTAAAATACCACATAACATCAGGTAACCCTCTTGTTCGTTTGCCTCATATAACATTTAAAAAAAAAAAACAGAAAATATGTTGAACGACTACATGTATTGTTTAAAATGTTCTAAAATATATATAGAAAAACTCGATTCGAGTTCTTTCACCATTTTTAATCGAAGACCGATCGAATACCTCTAATATTTTAAAATGAATGATATTTCGAATGAATACCATGCGACCTTATTTGATAACATTATGAAAAAAAAAATCATACTAAGAAAAATAGCAAGTTTTGCTTTTAAAAATAGGGTATATTTACTTATACAAATGATTTTTGTCTGCCATTATTAATATTGCAGAAGGCTTCATTTAGCGTAATAATATAAAACTATTATCTATACGAATATTATAAAGAGTTAAGTCTGTGAATTTGTGAATTTATGACGTTGTGAGTTTGTGACGTTGTAGGGGGTAATCTCAGGAACTACTCGTCAAAGACCGAGGCCCTACTCTTTCATGGGCCTCGGCGGGGGCCACCTCCTGGGGCTCACATTGTGGTGGAGGGAGCCCGGATCAGGGTGGGGACCCAGATGAAATATCTGGGCCTCACCCTGGACGGGCGCTGGTGGTTCGAGCCCCACTTTGCGGGGCTCGGACCGCGAATTTCTGGGGCGGCGGCGGCACTCGGCCGGTTACTCCCCAATGTGGGGGGGCCGGGCGCTGGGTGCCGCCGACTCTACATGGGAGTCGTGCGGGCGATGGCCGCCTACGGGGTACCAGTCTGGGCTGATGCCCTCGGTGCCGCCAACGTGCGTGCGCTCCGCAATGCGCAATGTTTTATTCCTATATTTATTATATTCCAATGTTTTAGTCCTGTGCGACTCGAACATAACCCACCCTCTCCCCCGGGAGGGTGGCGTATCCATAAGGGATTTCCCCACGTTAAAAAAAAAAAAAAGGAACTACTCGTCAGATTTGAAAAGTTCTGTCAGTATTATATAGCTTATTTATCGAGAAAGGTCATAGGCTATATCACCACGCTAAGACCAATGAGAGCGAAGTACCAATGAAGAATGTTTCAAAATCGGGGTTTTTTCCTCTTGAGAGCTTCCGCTGCGTGTTAACGTTAACCCAAAGTAACTATTCCACGCGAACGAAGTCGCGGGCAGAGACTAGTGCTATATATGTTTGTATCTGTATAATTATGCTATGTATATTTCCAACAAATTATATATTATCTCTTTGATTTAAGAAGGCGTTGCTTGGCGGAACTCCATCATTAAATATTAAAGTGAAGACTTGGCACTTCCGCCAGGAATTGATTCCGTCAGGTTCATCCAAGGATCGCGATTTTAATTTTTTTTTAAATTGTTTTAGTAAAAACGCTTTTTGTTGCAGTGAGACGTTGTAGTGGTCAATCAAATCCAGACGGAAGTGCAGAGTAACATCCACTATACTAGTTTAGTAGATTATTCTACGGTTCATTGAATATTTGGCAATTGAGATTAAAACGTGTATATGTCACACTTGACATTGGCGAAATCGCTTACAAAGACAGAGGCCATACCGAATAAAAATAGGTTGATAAGAGTTTAAGCATTAATATTATTTTTTGTTAAATAAGGTTACACTGTAAGTTTTAGTTACAATATGTTCTTGCATTAATACAGAAATCAAATTGGAAATAAGTTAACCGTAGAACTTACCTTCATTATTCAGTATGAAGAACAGACTGTTCCCTATTATTGGGAGTGCAGGTGGACCGGGCACCAGTGCTGCCAACTGCAGCATACGTTTCTTTGTCCATCTCCAATAGTACCAATATAAAAGTATGGGTATTATTATTATTGTCAATATCGTCAACCAGGTCATTTTAATCACAATACTTTAATAACTGAAAATAATTATGTTTATTTAACAATCTTGAGTTTGAATCTTTTATTGGTTCTGAGTTATATCAAAGAGAAAATTTTAATTAAACCAAGATTTATCATTGTATTTTGGTAGCTGAATTAGAAATTATTAATTTTTGGTTTGGTAGCTATTAAATGAGTTTTAGAGTTATCAATAAAAAAAATTTAATACCATAGGAGGCAAGCGAACTGCTGGATCACCAGATGTTAAGTGAACACCGCTGTCCATAGACACTTGCAAACCCAGGGGAGTTGGGAGAGGGATGAGGAGGGAGCTGGGTCTCCGTCGCTCTCACTGGCCGAATTAAATGTAACAATGCAAGCACTGTTACTTCACGTCGGTTTTCTGTGAGAAGTTGGTACTACCCCGGGTCAGCCGACCCATTCATGTTGAAACCAGTAATAGATTCAGCGTGGCTACCACCTATAAAATAACCTTACAAAACAAGGATAGGGAATTGTTTATCCCTAACACTGTAACTTGGTCGAATTTCTAAAACAACAAAACGTTATTTGATTTGTTATTTGGTATCATTATAAGCCTTACATTATTCTAAACCGTACATAGATGAACTGATTCGAGAACTGAATACTTACTATAGAGTTTTAAAATTGTACCTTTAAAACCACTTTTATATACGAACATGAAATACTCGAAATAGGTCCTAAATAAAGTCAAAATGTTAACTCGTTATTATTTAAAATGCGTGTTGTCGCGGCGCGTGGTCCAAATACTTGTTTCCTTCGGTACGCGCAGTTTATATCTCGAACGAATGCGTAAAAAGTTACTCAACAGAAATTTAATTCGTAAAACGGGCCTTGAATTTTTATTTTCTTTGATATTATCTCCCGGTTTAAATGGTACTAGCGGGCCCGGAGGACGTTATCCCGCCCTGAACATTTAAAAAAAACTTGACGAATTATATACCTAACCCTTCCTCATAAATCATTTTATGTACCGGTGATCACAGAGTACCGGTGATAACCGACTGAAAAACCGCTCAGTACTTTTTGGGTTTATCGGGATCAGACAGAGAGACAGACGTGGCAGATTCCTTTGTTTTATAATATGTAGTGATGTTTTAGATAAGTCTCCGAAGGTGTGCGATGTAGACATATAGTAGCCACAGAATAGTTTCTGATTACAGAAGTTACTAACGTTACTATTGTTAAGATTTAAAATATTATGTTATTGTTTATTTAAATGTCGAGTAGATATATCCGGCGCTCTCATTGAAACCAGTAATAGCTTCAACGTGGCTCTACCACTAACCACCTAAAAGGTTGTCATTTAAAGAAAAAACGTAGGTGTGCATACTTTGACACTTACCAACCAAACAGGGTTGGAATGTATATGTATACTATTATATATTTACATATATATCTAGGTCTTTTTTTGTGGGGGCACACGGGGGCACGCAGTGCCCTAAAAGGAAATTTCGAAAATATCTAAAAATTGCCATAAAAACTCAAAAAATTAAACAGATCGTAAAAAATCAGACGTGTTGACCTTTAAAACAATTTTTGGACCTTTTTATAGGTCAAAGTAATGCAAATACAAACTGTATGTACTGTACTATCTTTCTTGAACAGTTACCCCATCGCACGGTGGTTTGTCTCTGCTGTAGAGGTCGGACGTAGGGAACTAAAAATATGAAAGTCGTCATTTTACAAAAAAATAAAACGCTATTAAATTCCTCTAATGTAAAGCAACAAAAATACATAAATGAACTTTTTAGATTGGACTCATAGTTTAGGTAAATTGAATAAAACTGTTTTCAATGTATGGGAAGCAACTTAAAACTATGAATATCTCGTGATTTTCGTTGGTTTCCGTTATGAAAATTTTTCAATAGTATGTTACCATCATATGCCACAAGTATCCAAAATAAAAAGGTCAACATTTTAGCATTTTTTTAGATACAAAATATTATGGATTGACACCTTTCGAAAATTAACGTGCCCCCAAAAAATAAGTGACAATAAAAAGGCCTGTATATATATATATATATATTGTCAGCTAATTAGTTAATCGTGTCATTATATGTATAATGTTTTAAATTATTATAATAACATACATGAGTTCCTAAAAAAATAATCTATACAAATAAATAAACTTGACGTGTCTGATTTTAATAGCAAAATAACAGCTTTATACTAAATATATATTAAACTTTATACCGTGCTTATAACAACAACGCAATTTTTAAAATTTTGTTTCGACTAATATTTCAAACAGTTAAATCAATTTTGAAGGGACTTTAACTGGCAGATAGCTGATATAAGGAGTTACTTTTATTTACGAAGAAAATAAGGATTCCGCTTTAATATAATTTATTAAACAAAAGGTGCCCAGTACCACGCGCATCGTTTTTAAACTGAATAAAACTTTATTAAATAAATATCACGTGGACAAAGTCGAGGTTAATAGGTAATTTACATCAGACATATAAATTATCCGCGAGAAGTCTTTAAGAAAGTTCTTAAATGTAACTTTAGTACTGTTTCATTTACTTTCACAAATTAGTGTACTAATTATTCGGGTTCTCTTTTCCTGTGCATAATTATGTTGACTATGATAATGCGCATAGACGAGCAAAAGGACTTACCATAACATTGGTTGTTCAATAATTTCGCCGGTGTCTTTCACAGTGAAATATTTGCATCATGTCACTTAAAAACGGGTAATTAAATACGTTTAATTAAATCAATTTAGTTCAGTTCTATAGTTTCTAAATGAATGCTGACTAGATTCAAGCTCGAACTAATTTACGTTGCATTGAGATGGGTGAGGAGATAAAAATAAAAGGCATGTAGAAGGAGAAAAATAATGAATTGATTAGGATCGTCCTTAGTCTAAGAGTGACACAGGATTAAATTTTTTGTTGGAATTAGTTCATTACTACAGTCGTCGTCAAATATATATATTCGAACCTGCGCGTAATATAGTCAAGAGTTTAATTCAAAACAACTTTCAAATATTATTATAACAATCAAAAATTGGCATTTCGTTGTTAATATGTGGACCGTTGTAGCTACTACGGAGGTACGCATCTCAAAGCAGACTGCCGGTGTTGGCGACGCACACGATGAGTAGCTTATACATAGTTTTATACGTAGATTTAGTGATATTTTATAGAGAGCATATATATAGATTTATTGACATATACTATAGATTTGTTAGATAATTCATGCAGATATAAATTGAATATAGAATCGTAGGTATGTTATGTGTGTATTGAGTTATTGAATATGGAATTATAGATGTGCTATTTATAGTAATAGGGATTGAATTATGGATATGTAGAAACATGTGTAGAATTATTGAATATAGAATAATATATGTTTTGATTTATAGCATGATGTATGTATTGATTTATGGAATATGTGAATTATAGATAAATAGGGACTTATGCATGCATACAATTATGGATTGTATAGAATTACGTGTGTTAGTATAGGGTTATAGATTACATTCGCATTAAGTAGGGTATTAAATGATATATGAGATTAAAATTATGCCGTATGGAATATATAACGGGTGTGCATGTACATTCGTAGAGAGAATATGATAGAATTACACACGTTATATACTATTGAATTATACGTTACCTAGCAAGAATTATACGATCATACAGAACGGCAAATATGGAAGATTGTATAATTGAATATAGACAAACGTAAATGTTACAGAGGTACAACGTTTACAACGGTTTTTATCGATAAGGACAAGGACAAATTATATACCGGCTCTCCTTTGTAATGTTAAAAATACTAATTCCTAGAGACTAGGCGGTGGATTTTGCCTTTGAATAAAGCAAAATAATATATTTTCTCTTGAATGATAATTGCACAAGCAATATACTTGAATAGGGTCTGCCGAATAATATTTGTTATGACGTTACGGTATCCGAACGAGCCCAATAAAGTAATATATTTTATTTTAGGGTAATTGTACAAACAATAGTTGAAAGTTGCAAGACGAACGTGACTTTATGGCTTTCTCACGCAACGGCGTTGTAAACAGAAATGTCTAATTTTATTATGTATCGTTTTAAAATAAAATATGAATGGTATTAATATTATAACAAGGAATATATATATAATACTGGCGAACATAACGTAACGATATGTAATATATAGAGTGAATGTGAATGTGAATATATATAGAGATTAATTATGTCACCCTATACAGATCGATGTAAATAACACACTAAAAATAGATTTACATATGAATATAAGTTAAGGTTTATGTAATAAGATTATTATAGAGTTATATAGAATTATAGAATAGAATATAGAGTTTAGAGCAAACCGGCGCTTAATATAGAGATAACTTTATTCATATGTAAGATAGATATAAGATGTAAATTTTAGAGATTGCATGCAAATAGATGTTAAGAAATTTATATTATAGACTTTGATATATAAAAATATGATAAATAAATAGGAACGTGATATCCGAGCCAACGAATAGAGCCATTATAAGTATGTTAGTTTGTTTTGGTTCAAATATGGACCCCTGTTTGGGTAAAGGCCTCCTCCATCTTTTTCCAAAGATCCTTGTCCTTGGCTAAATTAATCCAATCCTTTCCTATCGTCTGTGTGATATCATCAGCCCACCGTCTCATTGGTCTACCAACTTTCCTCTTGCCTTGTGGGCCTTTCCATTTTAAAGTTTCTATTGTCCATCTCTTGTCGGAGTAACGTGCGATATGTCCAGCCCACTTCCATTTTAATGTAAGTGCATGCATGAGAGCATCTGTTAATTTCGTTTTTTGTCTGATTACATTACTCTTCACTTTATGTATTCTCCTAATTTTTAACATGCTTCTTTCCATCGTTGTTTGGGTACATTTGATTTTTTGTTTTATTTTATTGGTAAAAATCCAAGTTTGACAGCCGTATAGTAAACAGGGTAAAATACATGTATCAAAGACAATCTTTTTTAAGTACAAACTGTAGTTCCCTTTAAGAACCTCTTTCAGTGACCAGAATTTCTTCCAAGTTATATTAATTCTTCTTGCTACTTCATCTTCATTACTGGATTTGTTAAGTGATAACTGTTTACCCAGATATATGTAATCGCTGACATATTCTATGTTGTTTCCATTTATAACAATAGGTCTCTTATGATTGTTAGTCATTATCTTTGTTTTATTCACGTTCATTTCTAATCCAATTTCTGAGCTTTCTTGATCAAGTGACATCATCATTTCCT
>MU159970.1:68890-87307 GCA_015888305.1 Antheraea pernyi
CCCCCCCCGGCCCCCCTCCGGCCTCGGTATGGCCGAGTTCGATTTACTATCGCGTTTCGGTAAGTTCCTAAAAGGGATAGGTGTAGAAATCGACGTTTCTGAAATGATTGAAGCGTTCGCGACCAATGATAGGATGCCCCGTGTGGCCACGTCTAACTCTTTCGCGGCTCTCGAGTCCGACTCGGAGTCGTCCGTGGATTCGTCGGATTCGCCGCTGAATCCGGCGGATCAAGCCCGTGCTCCCGCGCCAAGCTCCAGCTCGGATTCCGGTTCCGAGATGGAGCTGGACGAGGCGGCACCCGCCGTGCCGACCGATGAAACCGCGACGATCGCGTTACCCGCGCCCGCGTCCTCTGCGCCCTCCGCGCACGATACTGACGGCTTCAAAACCGTTACTTATTCAAAACGCGTCCGTGGCGTGCGCTCCCCGGACTCCGGGTCCGACTCAAGTTCAGGTCACAAGACCAAGCAAGTTCGTACAGACGAACCGATAGAGGGCACCCGGGTGCATAATAAAAACGCGGCTATACCGGCACGCGTAAGACCGTTAGGGGGCGGAGCCAAACCTGTCTCCGTCTCGCTCCCTCAGAGCCAAGCCTCGGGTTCCGCAGAACCCACAGCAAAAAAGCCGCGCCCACCGCCGCCAGTGACGATACAAGATAAGTCGCAGTGGATGTTTATCTCCACTAGGCTGAATCATCTCAAGATTAATTATACGTCCGCCTTGAACGTTCAGGCGGGCATCCAAGTAAAGGTCCTGACCAGCACCGCCTTTCGCGCGCTGACTAAATTCCTTCGGGAATCGAAGTTGGCGTATTTCACATACGCTCTCGAGGAGGAACGCCTCCTCAGAGTAGTACTCCGCCGCGTCCCTGCCGAAATTTCGGTAGAAGATGTCACCGTCTCCCTTATGGAGGGTGAGTTTCCGGTCCGGGAGGTACATCGCATGTACCACCCCCGCACCCGTTTGCAATAAACGATTTTCTATCATTTTTATACAGTTGAAGCCAGTAGTTAAACATCTCATATCGCACGAAACGCTTATAATAATAATATGTATCTACGGATTCCTATTATAATTGCTGTTTACCGCAGACCGAAAATACCACATTCGTTCAGTTTTCATTAGGTAAGTACTAACAATTTTATGCATGAATAACCGTGGGAAGCGAAACCATTAAACGTTTTCTTATGCGAATTAAAATTTTTATGTTTTTTTACTGCAATCATATTCGCAACATCTAAAACAACTTGTTTCGTCTACGGTCGTCTAAACAACTTCAAGAAGCTACCATACATATTTATTTCAATCGTAATAGTATTGTATTTCGCTCGTATATATTCTTAAAACTTTCTCTTATTAAATCTTTTCTTAATAAAAAAAAAACTTAAATAAACTAGTTGGTGCCTTCGTCTTTGTTCCCGTGAAAATCATTTTATTGTTTCAATGGAAACTTAGTATTTTATCTGGATTAAATGAGGTCTGTCTATTATTTTATATTGTCATTAATACTTTAACTATTTTACCGGTAAGCTCCATAAAACGAATGTAGACCTTATAATGCAACATACTGTAGGCAGCCTTAATCTAAAAAGTACTGTATTCATTACAAAATTTGATAAACGAACAGTAATAAATATGTAATGTAAGGTAATCATTTTAAAAACATAACTACATATTTAAAAACATTATCCGCCATTATAAGATCCAAGTCTTAAAAAATTTACCGAAGGGTTTGTTCCATTTTATCATTACTTCTAAGCCCTTATGTCAGTGTTTTTCAAACTTTTCCTTGGCACGGCCCCATTTAGTATGAAGAAATATTTCGCGACCCTCCTACCTATTGCTTTTCTTTCATGTATTTTATTTTGTGACAAATATTAAATTTCAAATATTTATTAATTTTCATAATTAGGGTTCGGATAAATACATAAGAGTTATCATTTTTTTTCTGTTTATTTAATTCAAATGGTTTTATGTGCTTTAGTTAACATTTTTCTTAATAAACCTTTTAAAACTTTATTCTTTTTTTACTGCAGTAGCGTTCCCAACCTTTTGCAACTCCACTATAGAAGCTTCGCGACCCCCCTAAAGAGGCTTCGCGGCCCCCTGGGGGTCGCGATCCACACTTTAAAAAACACTGCCCTATGGAAA
Organism: Antheraea pernyi; assembly: GCA_015888305.1. Taxonomy (NCBI): domain Eukaryota; kingdom Metazoa; phylum Arthropoda; class Insecta; order Lepidoptera; family Saturniidae; genus Antheraea; species Antheraea pernyi. The sequence continues at coordinate 71,046 of MU159970.1, forward strand.
AGCGTAATGATATATCTAGATAATACTCTGATAAGTCCTCTACGTGCAAGTAAAGCCTTGCCGTAGGCCGCGGGGCCTCCGGCGAGCGGGCAGGACGCTCCACACGCTTCGTTGAGCACCGGGAGGTATCCACGTGCGGCCAAAAGATTGGACTTCTGTGACGACCGGGTCGCCCCGAAAAGGACGGTTTGCTGCGCTCTATAAAGAGCGCCTCACGATTAACACTCCCGCCAAGTCACGAACGGGACGTGATCGGGCTCGCGACGGCACTCTCGCAACGATAACAACGCGAAGCGACGCGTGAAAAAATGTCGGAACACACGAACACTCGCGGAAAACACTTGAATCGGACTTCGAAAAAACCGTTTGAGAGCGGTGCGAAACGCGTGCGTCTCGGACGAGAACCCAATCGAACTCTTCCCAATGACTCGACTCAACGCAGTCATCTCGCGCGCCCCGCCAGGGGCGCGCGGGGAGACCATCCCAGGACGAATCCTCTAATGGTGGCTTCACTCGACTCCCGACTAAGCGGGAGCGTCTGGTTATTTGTTGATCGCCCCCTCGATTCCGGTGGGCGATAGTGGCTTCATCGCGCCATCTGGCGGCAATAGCCGCCCTCCGGCGGAAGTGTGTGTGGGTGGCATGGCTCTCTGTTTAGCTATTTAGCGTGGTTTTCTCTTGAGAGGCCCGGCCATCGACTTTGTGTAGGACTTGCAGGGCTCTCAGGCATCTTTCGACGGTGTCTAGGTTATCTGCGGTGGATAATGCCTTCATGAAGGCATCTCGGATAATCTTCGGATTGGTGTCCGCGGTCGGCTCTGGCGGCTGGGTCGCCTCGGCCGCTACGCGGGCTCCTCTGTTGCGTTTTGGCTGTCTTCTTTTCGGAGTTGTGAGCGCTGTGTTCCCGTGCTCCTCTTGTCGCCTGGTGTCACCCGTCCGGGCGACGGTCCCCGCTCGGCGGTTGCGCGCCTCGCGGCGGAACACGGGGCACAGGCGGGCGTTATTCGATGTGTGCGGCCCCCTGCAATTCGCGCAGGACGCCGCTTCTTCCTTTGGACGGTCGCAATTGGTTGCGAAGTGCGGCCCCCCGCACCTCACACAGGCTATCGGGCGGTGGCAGTGATATGAGGAGTGCCTAAACAGCTGGCACCGATGGCATTGTGCCGGTCCCCTCCTCCCACGCCAAGCTTCGATGGTTATCTTCATGAACAATAGTTCGTTGACTTCATATATCGCCGGTATGAGGCCGGGCGTTCTTTTTAGGGAGCAGTAGAAGATGCACCCCGGTCTTCCTTGTCTCCCTTGAATCATTCGGGTGAATTCTGGATTGAATCCCCTCGTTCGAAGGGCCTCAGTTATCTTATTCGTATCGGTGCTCTGGGGAAGGCCGCGAATCGCGACTCTCAGATTTCTTTCGGTAGAGGGCGAGTATGTGTACCAATGTACGTCTGCGTCCTCCAGATTACTCAGGTATTCACATATAGTTTGGTGTTCGCTCGTGTTTGCTGGGAGGAAGCGCATGCCGCGTCCGTATGCTCGTACTTCGGGTCCGCGTCCCAGCTTGTCGACGAGTCGCGGGAGATGCTCTGTCCAGTTGGGCAGGCTCTCGACCACGATCGGCGGACAGCGTTGTCGAGGTGTTGCGCTTGATGTTGCGGCGCTACTTTTCCTCCCTTCAGGTTTTCGTGTCGGTTTATTATCCGACAAACTCGATGATGCCGCAATCGCGGCGTAGGACGTCTGAGATTGTTTTGGTGCGGGCGCTTGTGGCGCCCCGAGGCTCTCAGCGGGTAAAGCTTTCATTAATTGGGGATCCGTAGCTTTGTTTATCGAGGGCATTGCAGGCGCTTGTGGCGCCACGCGGCTCTCGACGGGTATAACGGGTACTCGTGAGTCCGTGTTTCTATTCGTCGATAGCGCGGGTAGCGCTTGTGGCTCCCCGCGGCTCTCGCCGGGTAAAACAGGAACTTGTGGTTCCGCAGGCTGTCTTGTTGAGAGTGCGACTGCGGGCGCTTGTGGCGCCCCGCGGCTCTCAGCGGGTATATCGGGTACTCTGGGTTCCGTAGTCTCCTCCGTCGAGTATGCGGCTGAAGGCGCTAGTGGCGCCCCGCGGCTCTCGGCGGGTAAAACTTGAACTATCGGGTGTTCCGTATCTTGCGTGAGCGAGAGGGGTTTAAACCTCTTGCTCTCAGGCGTTTGGACATCTGATGATGTTGGTGGTGATCGGAGCTCGGCAAGGCTCGTATTAGGATCGATGTCGTCTCGTTTGCGGCGCGCTGTTTTTATCAGCGGCTCGAGTAATTCTTGTTGTGATCTCGGGATTTCTGGGGGTGTCGATTGTATGAATAATGTATCCCAATCACTTTTAAATCATCAATAAAATATAAGCATCTAACGATTGTGCGGAAGTTCAAATTATTTTCAAATTTTAAAATTGACATTTGTATTCTGTATAGTTCAATTTTGTGTGTAGCGTCGAAGTAGTATTTGCCAGTATCAATGTTTTATTCTCATATCGCCAACTATTTACTGAGGTAATGAAACTTACTCAGCAATATCTAATGTTGTTATCGAAGCAGTTTTTGTATTAAATTGATTAAATTATTAATAATCTCAAGAATGGAAAAGTATAGTCAATCTTTTTGGCCCTCAAAATCTAACCGTAAGTTTTATACAAAACAAACTTACAATATGGTTATAAGAATCTGAAATTAGCATTTATTTATCGTTAAGTTGTCTTTATATTCTACGTATTATATAATAAGCATATATTCCTACATTTTTGTACTGCACACATATTCAGAGCGGTCAAAAAGTTTCGCGTGGACCTTAAATTTGTTCTTAGGCAATAATCAGCGCAACCAGAAACATTGATGATTTTTCAAATGTGTGCAACCAAATGTTGGTGATGGATAATATTGTTAGCACTCTTCGTACTACTATTGACTACAGCGGGGGGGTTACTAATGACTTGACACGCCATTGGTCTATCCATCACCAACATTTGGTTGCACACATTTGAAAAATCATCAATGTTTCTGGTTGCGCTGATTATTGCCTAAGAACAAATTTAAGGTCCACGCGAAACTTTTTGACCGCTCTGAATATGTGTGCAGTACAAAAATGTAGGAATATATGCTTATTATATAATACGTAGAATATAAAGACAACTTAACGATAAATAAATGCTAATTTCAGATTCTTATAACCATATTGTAAGTTTGTTTTGTATAAAACTTACGGTTAGATTTTGAGGGCCAAAAAGATTGACTATACTTTTCCATTCTTGAGATTATTAATAATTTAATCAATTTAATACAAAAACTGCTTCGATAACAACATTAGATATTGCTGAGTAAGTTTCATTACCTCAGTAAATAGTTGGCGATATGAGAATAAAACATTGATACTGGCAAATACTACTTCGACGCTACACACAAAATTGAACTATACAGAATACAAATGTCAATTTTAAAATTTGAAAATAATTTGAACTTCCGCACAATCGTTAGATGCTTATATTTTATTGATGATTTAAAAGTGATTGGGATACATTATTCATACAATCGTGAATTATATTTAGAAGGTATTTATTATTGAAACATCAAAACTAGTTCCTAGGAACAGTAAATTTGAATATTTGTTGATGACTCACGTCAACTGTTTTGTAAGAAACTAGAAACTTCACACAAGAACTAAAATAACTAAATAAACCTTTATAAATAGTTCACATATATTATTTTTTTATTACTGTGATAAGAAGTGTATTTACAGAAATGCCTTCGGTATACACTTTTTCACGAAGTGACAATGAGATCTTGCAAGAGTTGCTGCGCGTGTTTAGCTCTGGTCGTGGAACCGCAAGGGAACAGTGGTCCATCCAAGCCGAAGTTCTGGTTGAACCTGTTGGTTGGGACGCGCTGTGGAAGTTATCAAAAGATTTTTGCAAAAAGTTTCGTAAGTATTTTATTTGTAAATAAATAGAGGTTGTAATTACTGTAACAATTGTTAAATAAAATGCTTTATCCTTATATGATTAACAAATAAATATTGAAACCATTGTTCTTCTGCTGTTGAGTATCATCTGCTGTTTATTATTGACCTATTTTGTGTTATTTTAGTAGACAATATTTCGCCAGTGTTATTGAAGAGTGCTAAAAAGTATGTATTTTGTGACAACCAATAGGTGCGAAATATGTAGTACACACTTGAAAGTCACAACATGAACACTGAATATTAATTTGGCGGGGTGGTAGGGTTTCATAGTCTGACGGGGTTGAACCATGTATATGGTGAAAAAGCCCGTAATAGTGATTTGTTTCTGCAGGTCGCATTTCGAAATCAGCCTGTGTATATCCAGCTTTTTGCAGGCCGGCATGATAGTGGTGACCAGTGATGAATAGTGTCACTAGGTGGTCGCCATTGTTTTCGGATTGTACTGTGCTTACCATCGGGCATAATGCAGTCATTTTGCCGAGCTAGAATAAAAAAAATATATATCATGGTCGCTATTACGCAATACAATAAAAACCAACAAGGTACCGAATAGCTGCAGAACTGACAACAGTTCTTAACAATAATTGTTGCAAAATGACACTACAGTGTAATATATCCATTATTCCCATATTAATAACATAGTTGTCTAGGTCAAGGGAGCCAAGCTGCAGTCCTTTCATTTGTGTTATGTTGATTCTCATTTATGAAATGATCTTATAGCTTGTGGGAATTGAAATGGATTTTAAAAGAGATAAAGGTGTCTGTTAATGAGGAAAATATACAGTAGAACCTTAATATAACAAACCTCAACTTAAGAACTTCCTTGATTTAACAAATTTTTCGTAATCCCCTTGAATTGTCCATAGGAGTCAGTGTAAATAATACCTTTACATTATGATTTTTTTTACAAACAACATCTTTATAACGAATTTTCAACTATAAAAAAAGTGTAAATACCTATAAATAAGGAATTTTGTCAACTCAAAACCTCTATATAACATTTTATTTTGATTATTAATGTAAGGGAAAAAATATGTTACCTGCTTAATTTGTTTTGAAGTAGAAAATACATAGAGTAATTTGATAAAAATGTGTTATCATTTATAAGTAGAAGTTGTTCGCTATAACAAGATGAGTAGGTGTTGAGTTGAATAAAACTATGTATTTCTTTACCTCTTTATAACAAATCTTAGACCAACCTTACTTCAATATAAGCTCTGTTTAACGAATTACTTGATTATGTGCATTATATTTCCAATTAGAAACACGTTATCTCTACCTAGATTATTTATTTGTATTCTTTAGAACAGGGATTCTTAAATTTTAAAGATAATGGAACACCAACCAAATACCTTTTGTGGTTGTATACCACCACTGTATATCTAACCTACACATTCCAATCCTCCCTGATATGAGGGCATAACATCAAAGATTACCAAAACAAATACTTCCACCCCCCTTTATTAGTTACTTAATACTTGATACTTGTATTGCCTCCTTACTGTATTTATAGTATACAGTTAAAATGAATTAAGTTAACTTGATTATGTAGTAGTATATTAAATCTCCTTGATTAATTTACAGAAGTGAGGTACCCCTGCATCGCTTATGTGACAGTAACATCTGTGGACTTTGAGAACCTTTCAGCCTGCATTGATATTCTCAGTGTACAGCATGAAGCAGTCTCGTTACCAGAGTCAGTTGTTGACGTGCCCTTAATTGAATTGTGGCCAACGATGAAACAACGAGAACAATGTGTCAATGCAGCAACAACTGCAGAGTTAATTGATCTGTTGAGGTGAGTTATATAGTTCTAATGTATAGAACGTTATAGTTATCATTCAATCATTTTAATTTTCATTTCGTTCATGTTACTTCTACTTGGACTTATATTTAAAACTAGCCTGGCCTGTAACTCCGTCCCTTTGGAACCTAATGTAAAAAAATCTAATTAAATCAATTGAATGGACGAAGTCCATTTACTTATCCTACTTTTCACTCATACTTAAGTGTCGTCATTAAAATCACTCTCGGTAGAGTCAACCAATTTAAGACTAAATGTTACTCGAGGATATGCTTTATGATTTTCTTGGTGAGGTTTTATCGTGAACGCAGTACTTTAGATATCCGATACGAAATATATATATAAGAGTTGTTGAGGTATGTATGCTTGGTACACATATATGTTTCAACAACTCATATATGTATGAATAGTTAGCTTAGCTTAGGTTAGCTCAGATAGGTCGCGAATTGCATGTATCAGACAACAACCAAAGCCGAGGTGTGCCGTGCACCCTTGAGCTAGTTGTCAAAATAAAATCGGCTGAGTGCCTTAAGCGCTCGCCTTAGTAGTCCGGTGAAGCTGTTAAGACCTTGCTTGGTCAATAGCATAGTCAGTAAAAAATGAAAACAGTACGTTAGCAATGATGCATGTTCAAACAAACAGACAGATAGACAGAGATACATTCAAAAAAGTGATTGGAATGTATTTTATTACTTATTCCATTCCAAGACACCTGCAACAATTTTTTTCACAAAAATCTACAAAGTGAAAAGACATTAGATTTCCATTCTTATTATATAGATAATCCATTTAAATTTGTGTACAGGGAAAATGTTAATATCATTTGAATACATTTTATGACACTATTATTAATATATAATAATTGGTACTTTGTATTATACCTTGAAGATCCTATATAAATCTATATGCACCAATAAAATTGAAGTATCTGTGATTTGTCTAGGTCATAGTTCCCCAAACTGTTTGTTTCTTAAACAACTTGCCATAATTTTCAGTTATGTGTAGATCTCCTGTCTATGTGATATTGATTTTTTACAAATTCCTCAACTTGATATATGTTTTGAGAAGGTGATTTTATCATTAATATGGATAAATGTATAAATAATTATAAAGAAGCAGTATTTAAGTAGGCAGTGTGTGTATTGTTTCATGCACTGTAAAGCCAAATTAAATCTATAACCTACTTAAATGAGATCATTATCCTTCACCCATATTTGCATCTCATATACCCCTAATTTCTTTTTTGGTGATATTGATTCTTTTTTTTTAGTCTTAATAGACCCCTGGGGTGTTGATATAGGCCTCATTGGTAATCATAGGTCTAGGTTAATTTTCAAAACAACTGGACCTGTTTGTACTAAATTTCTACCAACACGTAAATAATTCGGAGAATATTACTTAGGCTACATATCATTATGATTTTTCGCAGAGGTTAAGTTGTAATAATAAATATACGATACACAGTCCACATTTAACATAGACAAAACATGGAGTATCTGAGAAACATGAAAACTATTTTCACAAAGAAGTTCATCACACAGTAACTAATATAATTATCATATTTATTAATTAAAGTTGCATTTTAAACAGGTTTTATTACAATGATATATGGATGCCTTGGGATGATCAGGATGATAAAGTCTTGCTTTCAAACACGATTGAGGACAGAATACAGTTGTGGTCTGATATGCACAATGGAACTATACCGAGTTGTGTGGCTCGCACCATAATGTTGATACGAAGCAGTGCAATTGATGCCCATAATAAGCTCAAAGAACTGGATTCCTCATTGTGTGAAGGTGGCTTGGAAAATGATGATGGTAGTTTATTACTTTTAATGTAATGTAAATTAATGTATAGTGGTAGCTACCTAATTGCATTATTCTATTTCGTTCATATATTACTATAGATATAAATATTGCTTGCTTTGATTTCTTTACAAGCTTTTGTTTTGTATGTTATTAGTTTTGTATAATGTATATTAATGTATAGTGGTAGCAATCCGATTGCCATATTCTATCCCTTTCATATATTACTATAGATATAAATATTGCTTGCTTTGATTTCTTTACAAGCTTTTTATTGTAGCACGGTAAAATGACTGCACTGTGCCTGATGGTAAGCACAGTACAATCCAAAAACAAAGGCGACCACCGAGCTATCCATCGCTGGTCGCCGTTGTCATGCCGGCCTGCAAAAAGCTGGATATGGACAGGCTGACCCCGAAACGCGACCCGCAGAAGCGAATCACTATGACGGGCTTTTTCGCCATATACAGACATGGTGGTTGCGACCCAGTCAGGCTGTAAAACCCTACCAGTCCGCTTTCGCCATTGCCTCGTTAGTTATTCAGCAGGGTGCACCACATGCAGGTGAGGTTGGTTTGGATGTCTCAAGTCTTAGATGTTATTCGACACCCCTTACACCCCAAGATCCTGCATTGGTAGTATGCCTAGTATAGAGTATGCATTATCTTCAAGACCATTTTGTGAGGAGTTAGTTTCTATGCTTAACTTTCTCATGAAATTATCAAGGAGAGACCAGAAAATGGAATAGCTACTAATAATTTTTTTATTTCATTTCAGATTCCTTATTATCACCCAATTACATATCATTGTGTGCAGAAATGAACGCTCGTTTGGATGGGCTGATGTCGCAGTGGACACTTTATGAAAACCCAGTCATAAGGGAACAATACCTAGCTAAGGCTAAGAATAAATGGCAAAAGCACAAAAATAAAAAGAATGTTAGTGGTTTTTTTTGTATAACACATGCAGCAAACAAAAACATAGCTTTTTTGTACATTGTATACATGAATTTTTTATTTAACCGATTTTAATTTTCTAAAGATCTTTGTTTTGGTACTGCTACATAATTGAATAAGTGCTATTTGCCCGCAACTGAGAATATAGTACTTTGGGGAATCAGTATCTTAAGTCAAATAACAAGATTATGAATAAAATCCACTACATCATAGTTTAAGATCCTACCAAAAAAAAAAAAAACTTATATTTGTTGGGTTTTGCCGTTTCTACAATGTTTCATTGTATATTATGTCTGTTATATATGTACAAACATTAAATTTTTTATTGGCAGGTGGTAGCACTATGGCAAGGCGGGTCCGTGTTCGAATTCGACGAGATATCGAAGTTCCTTCGTTCTCGGCTAACCAACGAGTACACACTAACAGTTATGGTGTCCGCTGAAGATGGTCTAACTTTGGAACCCGAGGAAGTTGTTATTTGTAGCAAACATTACGAAGTGCCGGAGATGCCACTATTACAGTTATCCATATGTAGTTTTAACGGTAAGTACACATTAATTACTATTTATATTTCTAGGGGCTTATCTCTATTGATCCTCCCGACGAAATAACGGCAGCGAATGATCAGTACCAGTTCGTCTCTTTAAACAGAGCGTGTACACGTCCACGCCTGCGTAACATATAATGCCGCCGTGGCCTGGATGTGAATTTCGTTCCCGAACACCCGCCGCGGCACCCCTCGGTAGTGGCTTAAGCCTAGGTTAGTTCGCTCGGAATGTTTTCAATCGGTAAATTCAACAACAGAACACATCACCCCCACATACGTGCACACATACAAACAGGTCCAGATGTGAGGGAAGGGTTTTTATCTGTTCCCTTCTTTTCGAATTGGGTTAATTCAGATTAGCCTAGTTGTCACACGAAATATACGTTTGAATCCGTGAGGCTCAAATGCCGGTACACATGTGTGTCGCAGGAGTTCTTATATGAATAGCTAGCTCTTATATGAATATAGCTTAGACAGATTCGCGAAGTTGCATCTAAGGCAACAGCCCCAGCCGAGGTTCGGCCACTCTGGCACCATTGAGTTTGCTGCGAAGCGCCTTAAATGTTTGTAGTCGTAGTTCGGTGAAGCTGTAAAAGTGCAAAAAATAAATGTCTAGTACATTATGAAGAAATGCATGACTTTGAGTCCTTGGTATTTATACCCATAGATTGTTATTCTCTACTAGCTATCCATCGCGGCTTCGCAAGGGTATACTTACAAATCGTCCATTTACAGGAAGATCATGTAATGAAATAAAATAGCAATTGCACAACTGAAAGTAAATGCTGTCAATATTTTTAAAGATCTATCGATTTCCGTTTCATTTGCTCACTCATTTTTTTATATAGAGATTTTTTTTTTTCGAACTGACTACGCTATTGACCAAGCAAGGTCTTAACAGCTTCACCGGACTACTAAGGCGAGCGCTTAAGGCACTCAGCCGATTTTATTTTGACAACTAGCTCAAGGGTCAACACCTCAGCTTTGGCTGTTGCCTGATACATGCAATTCGCGACCTATGTGAGCTAACCTAAGCTAAGCTAACTATTCATACATATATGAGTTGTTGAAACATATATGTGTACCAAGCATACATAACTCAACAACTCTTATATATATTTCATATCGTATAATATTTTATATTATATAGAGATTTTGTAACCCAAAACGTTTCTGTATGAATTTTCAAAGATTTTCTTCCATTTAAACTTTTCCTTATTATTACAAAAGTAAACCAATAGATGCAGGCATTCTAAAGTGACGCGCTTACATAATTCGGTGGTCTTATTTTATTGATTTAGACGTTATTCATACGATCTCATAAGCGTGATATGTAATATCCGATCTTTTTTTTCACACTTTGACGTTTTAAAATCAAAGGGGCTTCTAAACTTTCTTTTTGATATAAAGAACATTTTCTGATGCACCTAAAATTCAGTCTCTGGTATATCCTAAGACTGAGGTTCCTAAAGTGTGCGCAGCGACACCGTGGTGCATCGTACAGATTGAAAAGAGGGGCGTACAGTGGTTTATCTCTTATAGTGGAGGTTGGACATAGGGCACTAAAAATATCAAAGACGTAATTTTACAAAACTTTAAGGTCTATGGGTGTTATTAGTAAAAAGTTAAATACGTATTGAATACTCGATTTATAAAAGTTTGGGTACGTACATATTAAATACACCGCTCTCGCCGAACGTTCGACATCTTGCTCTTTTATCTCTGATTGATTAGGTTAGACTCGCGAAAAAGGATAACACGACGATAACACGACCTCGGCAGCAGTCGGCGAGCGCGGTGAATTTAATACGCAAGTACCCATACTTTTTTAAAGTAAGTATTCAATACGTATTTAACTTTTTTGTAATAACACGGTATTCCTTTTCTCTAATAAAATGTAATACTGTAAAAATCTGTTATAACCAGAAGGTACTACTCATATTTAGTCGTAATAACCGATGATGTTTTCGAGATACGGCATTCAACCGGGACCTTTATCCTGGCTCAACATAAGCGGTATGTTGTTCTAAACGATGTTGCCATAAATGGGTTTGACAGTGGAAATGTATCAATGCACTTTTTACATTGGACTTATATTTTAAGTGTAAATTGAATAAAACTGTTTTCAATGTATGGAAAGCAATCTAAAACTACGAATATTTCCAGATTTTCATCCTGAAAAACTCATTGTAGTACATATGATAGTCTTCCAGGGTTTTTCTGTAAACATTTTTTACATGTACAACTTTGTGATATATCGTTTTTATTGAAGTGAAACTTCTAATGCGACTACCAACAAGGTTGCGTTAAACGTTTAACGCTACCATGGAGGGGGTATGAAAGCACTGTTGCGTTAAACGTTCAACGCTCCCGAGGAGGGGGAATAGAAAGAGACAAAGCGAGAAAAATAATCAAACATTTCGTATCTTATTTTAAATTTCCACTTCAATAACATCAATTTCCACTCCTTCCTATTTTCATTTCCAGATTACGTAGTTTCATTTCTTCCGCGCGGAGAGGGACTCCATGCACTATTTTTTTTTATTTTATAACGTTTAGCTAGTTTTACCCACGTAAATGCCCAAAACTACGTCTTTGAAATATGTCGACTTTTATCTACATTATATAAATATTAATATACATGTATTATACATATAAATCTTCAGAGACAATGTATGCAACCGATATTGAAGATCGTATTAAAACTCTTTGCGTAATTTCACAAAAGTAAGAAAACACAGACAAACAGGAGAAGTGACTTCGTCTTATAATGTTTACTAGTATATCTTCGCGGCTTGGATTCCTCAGAAACGGTACCTTTTTTGGGTTGATAGGTGGCGCCCTATGTCCTTGTCTGAAGCCTCACAAAGTGAATGTAAAATTTCATGATGATAAGTTGAGTATTTAAGCGTAACAAACAAACTAACATTCACATTTATAATATTGGTTAGGATAAATTAGTACAGATGAAGAAGTATATAGTTCACTTCTTTAAAAAAAAAAAAACAATGGTTTTGTATGATGTACCAGTAAATTTGCCCTTACATTTCAAAATAAGCTAAATCCAATTTTAATCATACATATTAACTACAGGTGAAGAAATACATAGTTCACTTCTTAAAAAAACAATGGTTTTGTATGATTTACCAGTAAATTTGTCCTTACATTTCAAAATAAGCCATATCCAATTTTAATCATACATATATAAAATGTTTTTTTTTTTAAGATTTCCATTTTTATACACCCCGAACGAAGTTCAAATTTTGCCGTCCATAAGGTTTTTAGTTTTTTTTATGATCTTCATATTTGATATGTACAATATTATAATTTGGATTTAGCTCATTTAAAAGCGTAACAATTCATATGTTTCTGTTTCCAGGTGCCACGATAAGAGCATCAGATATGAGATCCTGCTTGTTGATGCTGAGTGAAGACTGTAGACTGAAAGACTTAACCCTACACTGTGCACAAGTTAACACAGTTATTTTAATGCGAGCTGGTAGTTTACACATCAAGAACTGCGCGTTGCTTGATGATTCAAAAAATGCACAGGTAAATTAAAAAAAAAAACTTATATAAACATTTTTAACAGTTATGAGATTCTAATATTAGTTTGATTTAAAGATTAATTTTAATATCTTTATTAATATAAAAATCCAGTGGAATGACGTTTGTCCACAATGAACTCCCGGAACTACTCAACCGATCTTCATGAGATTTGGTATTTATGTATAATATAATTTTTCCAACATGAAAGATCGGATAATTTATATTTCGATCAATGGCCTCAATATTTTTTAATTACAAATGAGTTGTTTAATGTTGGTAATTGTTATTATTTGTAAGTTTCATAAGTTTCGAACAGATGGCGCTTTAAACTAGTTTGATGACAGAAAACCGTAGAGATCGGATAATTTATATTTGGGCCATTGGCCTCAATATTTTTTAATTGGTTCATAAAAAATAAATCAAAGGGAAAATCAATCTCGGTAATTGTTATTATTTGTAAGTTTCATAAGTTCCGAACAGATGGCGCTTTAAATTAGTTTGTTGACAGAAAACTATAGGACCGACGGTTATTGATGGACTTATAATACTATATTAATATTTTAAAGAGGTAAAGTTTGTGAGTTTGTGACGTTGTAGGGGGTGGTCGCAGGGAGTACTAAACATATTATTTTACCAATAGAAAGCCACGGTATTTGTGTATGTCATAAGCTATATATCATCACGCTAAGACCAATAGGATCAGAGCAACAATGACGAATATTTTAAAATCGATTTTTTTTTCCTTTTGAGAGTTTCCGCTGTTAGCCCAAAATAACTATTCCACGCGTACGAAGTCGTGGGCAGAAGCTATTAATTAATTATATTATTATCATAATATTATAAAGAGGTAAAGTTTGTGAGGTTGTAGGGAGTAATATCTGGGGTGTCGGAGAAAAAATAGTCGAAAGAAAACGTTTCTTACGAACACTGCCTTAATGATGACAGGTATATGATTGAGTTCTAGAAAAAAGTTGTAGCTTGATAATAATTGTGGAAGCTGATGATACACAATCTACGGCGGAATTAGCAGCAGCTTTCGACGTTAGCGTCAAAACAATATTGGTCCATTTGCGTCAAATTGGCAAGGTAAAAAAGCATGATAAATGGGTGCCCCACGAACTTAATGATCGCCAACGCGAAGTACGTGTCAAGACGTGCCTTGCACTGCTCAGCAGACTCACAAATGAAGGAATTTTGAACCGCATTGTTACCTGCGATGAAAAATGGATTCTGTTTAATAACCGTAAGCGCTCAGCAAGTTGGTTGTATCCTGGTTCGTCACCTAAACAAAGCCCTAAACGATAACTTACCCCTAGAAAAGTTATGGTCACTTGTTTGGTGGTCTAGCGCCGGTGTGATTCATCACAGCTTCTTACCAAACGGGGTGAGCATTACTGCAGATGTGTACTGTGAAGAACTGAACACGATGATGGAGAAGTTGGCACATCTCCAACCAGCATTGGTCAATCGCTCGTCTCCGCTGCTCATACACGACAACGCGCGATATCATACTGCACATCAGACGGTCTCCAAGTTGCAAGAACTGGGGTTGGAAGTTCTTCGTCATCCGCCCTACTCACCAGACCTTGCGCCTACAGACTACTACTTTTTCTAGAATTTGGATAACTCCTTGGCGGGAAAAAAATTCAATACCCGAAAGGCAGTACAAAATGCCTTTGAAGAATTTGTTGCCTCCCGTCCAGCTGATTTCTTTAAGAAGGGCATAAATAAACTGCCACTGCGTTGGCAAAGATGCATTGATTGTATGGGTGATTACTTCGATTAATATAAATAAAAAATACATGAAAAAAAATCGTTTCGTTCGTGAAAAATTTTTTCAAACAAAACGGCAATTTCATAGGTAAAGACCTAATATAATAATTGAGACACAGCAATGCGTGGCCAGGTTAGCTAGTTACTATATAAAAGTTGTGGCAGTTGAATTGTTTGACCGGTGGAATGTCAATTCGATGTCAACAGATTCAAACCCTGGCACAAACCAATGGATTTTTATGGAATCCGCATACATTTATTAATGTTTAATTTGTAACGCTGTCAGGCTGATAATGAAGGAAGATATTGTGAGGATATCTGAATCTGTAAAACGTTTTTGTAGCAGCACCGTATGTGAGAAAACATAGAACTATGTATTTTACTTACAGTTTAAAATCGTCAATACGTCGTGGGCTGGCACAATGATTATGCCCATACATTCCTCGGAGCAGAGGCCTATGTCCCTGCAGTGGTTTTTTTATAGGCTAATGTTATAATGAGGATACATGAAGGTTTTAATTATTTATTTATTACAGATTTGTTACGGTTGTTAATATTACTCGATATACTCAATATTAGATAGTAAATAGATAAATATATAAGAGTTTTTGACGGGATTTTAGTCTGTTGTATAGTGAGTTTTATATTTTATTATACCTTGTCTTATTTGACTCTGTATTTTATAATATTGGTGGTATTTTAAGTAATATAGTTCGGTTATTGTACGGATGGGAAGTAATACCACGGAGCATGAATCTTCAGATGCCACAAAAACTTCCTAGAAAGCTCTTGACATGGAGGCACGCACTATCTTGATAACACATTTAAATTATCACAAGACACTTGTAATACCTTATTACCTTTTCGACAATGGCAGAAAATAATCTGGTGGATCGTTGCCAGAAAAAAATAGATATATACTGTCATAGTTCTGGAGTTTGTTTATATTTTACTCAAATAAAGAAGTTATTCCAGTGTGTGTTTTTAGTTTAAAGACGACAGCAATTTTATTTAGATTTATTTTTATTTTCAGAGTGAATTTGCGCAGGGCATTGTGGCGATGACGGGGGCCAAAATACTGATTGAAGATTCCACCTTCGATAATTTCTATTCAGGGATCGTTGTGCACAAGGGTGCTCAAGTAAGTTTAAAAATTAATATAAACTAGTGGGCGCCCAGAGGTCGACATTCGACCATAGTTCATTGATTTTTTTAAGTTTGAATTTTATTGGGGTTAATATCATTGTTGAATGTAGAATGAAAAAGGGTAATTGGAACGTAAGAGTAAAATAATACATACAGTCGAGCATTGCAACCTCCTTCGCAACCTTTTTTGAAGTTCTTTATTGACGGATGTCAAATTGTCTTCTTTATTTACATGTGTGTATATGTTGTGTAAAATTGAAGCATTAGTGTGAGTAATGCATATTTTAATTAATTTAATGTACTTCTAATACATTTTATATAAAATAAATAGCGTTCTGCACTTCTCCTCCATATAAACTTTAACTATGCCAAATTTCACGTTCATCCGTTCGCACAATTCCGTTAAAAAGGGGTACAAACTTTAGGCTTTACATATTAATATATATGATAATAATTAAAAAAAAAAATTATATGATTAATTGGCACTGAACTGGTAACTTGCGATATACAGTCGGATAAGAATGTCCTCAGCAGCCCAGTTATCATATATTTAATAGAAACTTGTGTCAGCGACTTGGTTTTTGTGTAAATGATGTAACTCCGTTACGGAAACTAGGTGTTCTATATGGATGAATTATGGGCTTCCTTTTTCATTTTCTATTCTTTAACACTTTTAACCTCTT
>MU159970.1:96068-117955 GCA_015888305.1 Antheraea pernyi
TGTTTTAAGATGTCAGTCGCTTTGGTTATGTTTCTGATTTTCGTGTGTCGTATTTTTTGTACTTTTCTAATGTTGAGCATACTTCGTTCCATACTACGTTGACATGAAGATATCTTGCTCCTTATCTTTGAACTGAATTTCCATGTTTGACAGGCGTAAGATAAGCATGGTAAGAGGCATGTGGTCATGACTTTTGTTTTCAATTGTACTGCCATATTGCTTTTGAATATCTCTTTTAGGCTCCAATATTTGTTCCAAGTGAGTTGTATACGTCGTTCCACTTCATGCTCATTAACTTCCTGTTAAAACTGATTTGCTTTCCTAAGTATATATATTTCTCTATATAATCGAGTGTGTTATCGTCTACTGTGATTGCTGTTTTCACTATGCTATTTGTCATCAGCATCGTTTTAGTTAAATTCATCTCTAAGCCTACTTCTTTACTATATTTGTTTTATTTTAGAGGAACAAAGAGGTCTGAAGCTATTACTGGTTTCAGTATGAATGGATCGGCTCACCCGACGCGAAGTAACAATGCGTGAATCTGTATGAATTAGAATTGGAAAATTATAAAAAAGTAATGATGATTTCCCCAGGTTAATTAAAAAAAAGCACAATACCATAATTTTACCATGCTAGTGCAAAAACATTTCAATTACATTTACATGTGTAGATTACCTATATATACAAACATCAATATGTACATAACAATAAATATATATAGTATTCATGAACTAAATATTTGTAATCGATAAGATACTGGGAGTATCTGCATGTATATGATTTCGTAAATGATTATTTGTCTATTTCATTACAGTTTAATTATCAAACCAGGTGTTTAACTTTTCATTGGCATAATATTAGATCCGTGATGAATTATGGAAAAGATAGCCCTTAAACAACCGAGACGGGTTAATATCCCTAGCTTACTGCTGTTTCAGGACACTTTTTTTACAAGGACAATTTATTTACAAGGAACAAAAATTCAAATCCGACGAGGCAGCTTCAAAACACTTTCATATATATTATTGAATCTTCATCATCCTCAATATTTTTTCAGCAATATAATAAATGAACAACCTATAAAATAGTGAAAGTGCATAGATAAAAATTGCACATACTTTGATTGATTAAATATATAATTTCAAAACATTTTTTTTTCGTTTTATTTTCCCATATAAAACCCTAATTTCATATGTAACGACCTATTTATTTAATATTGATTTTCAGCTTGTGTCTTAGTATATTCTAGAATACCGATAAGTTTTGACGTGATTGAGATATATACATGTAGAAGATATACTTAACTATACATGTCTCAACGAATGTTAAACGCATTATTATTATCCATCAATATTTCCGTGTACTATTTTAATATTGTCATGCTTTGACCTAAAAGATTTTATTAGCTAGTCTGCACCTCGGACTTTAGACAGTAACACGTGGCACGTGTTGACTG
Organism: Antheraea pernyi; assembly: GCA_015888305.1. Taxonomy (NCBI): domain Eukaryota; kingdom Metazoa; phylum Arthropoda; class Insecta; order Lepidoptera; family Saturniidae; genus Antheraea; species Antheraea pernyi. Next base: position 97,528 of record MU159970.1, read on the forward strand.
AGATGTTTTTTTTTACTTCTGTTCGGTTTTATTTTTGCCAGTCATATTCAGTCATTGCCTCTCGTTTCAAAGTTCGAGATCATAAGTCTTATTTTTAGGTATAATTAGATGGTAGAAACTATTTGAGTTAGTTATCGAATTTAAAAATATGTGTATTATAGACATTTATCACGTACTAGCTTCGCCCACTTGGAATAGTTAATTTGGGCTAACGTAAATACGCAGCGGAAGCTTACAAAAGGAAAAAATCCCAATTTTAAAACATTCTTCATTGGTGATCCGCTCCTATTGATATATAGCCTATAGCCACCGTTGATAAATGAGCTATATAACGCTGAAAGAATTTTCCAAATCGAACCAGTTCCTGAGATTAGCGCATTCAACCAACCGAACAAACAAACCTTTCAATAATATTAGTATCTATAGATTAGAGATAGTCATATTGTTTATAAGTTATTTCCCATGAGTGGAACGAAACGTATTAAAATAATTATTTTGTGCTAAAAAAAACATACACATAATTACTGCATCATTTGTTACAATGATATCATGCCTCGAGCTACAGGGCCTACGACTTGTGTAAATAAAAATTTGCAATATGTTACCCACAACCTCAGGCTTTTAATTAATTAATTTATTAATAATACGAGGGTTGACGAATTCATATTGAAAATATGAAAATAACGATAGTTTTTTTTATATAGTAGCACGACAAAATGACTGCACTGTGCTTGATCGTACGTACAGTACAATCCAAAAACAATGGCGACCACCGAGTGACACTATCCATCGCCGGTCGCCGTTGTCATGCCGGCCTTCGAAAAGCTGGATATGCACGGGCTGATCCCGAAATTCGACCCGCAGAAGCGAATCACTATAACTGGCTTTTTCGTCATATACATGGTGGTTGCGATCCAGGCTTTAAAACCCTACCACCTCGCTTTCGCCATTGCCCCGTTCGTTATTCAGCAGGGTGCACCACGTGCAGCTGAGGTTGGCTTGAGTGTCTCAAGTCTTAGATGTTATTTGACACCCCTTACACACCACATAGTGGCTCCAGTTCCCTGCTCTATGGAAAAAGTCTATAATAAATTATCATTAAGAAACCTGTGAGAAAATAATCGGCTTTTGATTCTCTCATGAGTACAGTGACGACAAATTTATTTTGTATTTAAAAAAAAGTTGAAGCACTCATAATAACTGCCAACAGAAGGGAAGACTCAAAACAATGGAATAAGTGTGTTCTGGTTGAAATTTTTAAATTAATTATACCGTAAATTATTTAGATTTCATAATTTGTAAATTGAAAATATTATATTACTAGCGGGCACGGCAGACGTTGTCCCGCCCTGATTATTAAAAAATCTTTGATAAATTGTATACCAATGTTATTCATGAATCACTCTACCTACTGGTGAAATCCGTATGAAAATCCGTTCAGTAGTTTTTGAGTTTATCGCGAACAGACAGACGCGGCAGGGGACTTTGTTTTATACTATGTAATGATTATAGTCTGGTTTTCACATCTATTGGCATTCCGAACAATATATACATTTTTATACAGTTTATAATTAATGGATACTAGGCTGCAGAAGCTCAATACAAAATATCAATATAAGATATACACAGGCCTAGTCTGGCGCAAGCTGCGCATGCGCAATGCTTACTGGCATATCCTGACGCGAAATTATAAATTTATCTCCTGCCATAAATACCGCTCGACGCGCCTGAAGAAGTTTTCACTTCAAAAAGATCGTATTTGGTATTCACCTATCAATTTTGATACAGTTTATAAACAAACATAATAATTAAGACATTATACAATATAGTTTCGGTAAGTTTTTAACCGGCTTCGAAAACGAGGAGTTTCTCAATTCTCTCCGTGGGCAAAAGTTTATATATAGCAATAATTAATGTGTTAGAAAGATAATATCAAGTCCATATCTAGTTGCAGTATTGAGCTAGGTACATTCGAGATTCCGTTATCGAGTGACACAAATCCTTTGTTTACCCGCTTATAATGATAGTAATAAACAAACAGCAGCATGTAGATAGTGATACAGTTATCGGTAACTGATCTTCGACGTTCGATAAGTGAGTAATGTATAATGTGTGCATCAATTAATAGATATCACCTGTAGACGATGCCAGCTATCAGTAGATATATATATATGGTATATTCTGTGGTGTCTGTATATGCGTACCTACCGACTCTACAGAGCGTGTCTGCGTCCACGCAACCACAAATCACGCCGCCGTGATCTAGCGGTAATTTTCGCTCCAACACACGCCGTGACCCCCTCGTCAGCGTCTCAAACTTAATAGCGAAAAAGGGACCACTCTCAGGCGGATTAATCAACCGCTCATATCATATATAATTCGTAACTATATTGACTAGTAAATTACGAAGGCTACAGCCGAAGGGTGCAAAAAAATGCAACACTTTACTATATATATATATTTAATATAATGAAAACTTACAATTTTAACTATGGTTAAATTATTACTAAGAGAGGTGACGACGGATCGATGTTAGAATACGAAGTGTCCTCCTTAGGCGCGATGCCTCAGTCGTAAACTAAAATATGCTGAGCAAGTGCTTCAGCGCCTCGTGGCTAGGTGGTGTCGCAACAGCGGGCAGCGGGTTGCACGTGTTGCAGCGTTAGCTCTTTTGGCTCGTGCTATGTTAATCTGGGTCACCGCCTAGTCATCGATCTAAGCGGCACGTGGATGTGTAACAAGTACATTATTGTATTTGCTGTTTACGGTAAACACATTTATTATCACTATAAACCGTCCTCTCAATGTTACTGGGCATCATTTGTGTCTAGTATACATTATACTTATGGCTTCCGGACAGGGCGTTCCACTGTGGACGCCCTGTGCCTCCTGAAGTCGCTGTCTGCAGAGGCGACCTCCCAGGGGGAGAGGGTTTTGGCGGTGTCACTTGACATTGCCAACGCCTTCAACACCCTGCCGCATGGGGTCATACGGGAGGCGCTCCTATATTTCGGAGTGCCCCCGTACCTGCGGCGGGTGCTGGAGGCGTACCTCAATGGTAGAGAGGTCGCCTATGTGGACGGCGACGGGCGGATGGTCCAGCGGGCCACAGGGCGGGGGGTTCCACAGGGGTCGGCCCTGGGACCGCTCCTGTGGAACATGGGCTACGACTGGGTGCTCCGCGGCGTGCTCCCATATGGAGCACGCCTCATCTGTTACGCGGACGACACCCTAGTCGTAGCCCGGGGGGAGACTGGAGGGAGGTGGTGCGCCTGACCACAATGGCCACAACCCTCGTGGTCAGACGAATAAGGAGGTTGGGCCTCAGCGTGGACCTCAAGAAGACTGAGGCCCTACTCTTTCATGGACCTCGGCGAGGGCCACCACCTGGGGCCCACATAGTGGTGGAGGGCGCCCGGATCAGGGTGGGGACCCGGATGAAATATCTGGGCCTCACCCTGGACGGGCGCTGGCGGTTCGGGCCCCATTTTGCGGGGCTCGGACCGCGAATTGCTGGGGCGGCTGCGGCACTCGGCCGGTTGCTCCCCAACGTAGGGGGACCGGGTGCCGGGTGCCGCAGACTCTATATGGGAGTCGTGCGAGCGATGGCCGCCTACGGGGCTCCGGTCTGGGCCAACGCCCTCAGTGCCGCCAACGTGCGCGCGCTGCGAAGTGCGCAGCGCACGGTGGCACTGAGGGCGATCCGGGCGTACCGGACGGTGTCCTCGGCGGCGGCCTGTGTGCTCGCCGGCTCCCTACCCTGGGAGCTGGAGGCAGGAGTTCTCGCCGCCGTGTACGAGTTCACGGCGGCGAGGAAAAGAAGGGGGGAGCCTCCGGCTCCCAGGGAGGTAGAGGCGGAGAGACGGCGTCTCAGAGGAGACGCCGTCGAAAGGTGGCAGCAGGGCCTGGCGGACGAGCGGTTCGGACGGTTTACCGTAGACGCCGTCCGCCCGGTCCTGCGGGAGTGGATGTCCAGGGGCTGGGGCTCCCTGACGTTCCGACTGGTGCAGGTACTCACCGGACACGGTTGTTGTGTTGTCTCAGTGTGCTGCGTGGGGGGTGCAGCGCCGCAGTCTGGCGGCGGTCGTGGGAACGAACTTATCGCTGCCGAGCGTGGTTTCGGCCATGCTCAGCAGCGAACAGGCTTGGCGAGCGATGGCCTCCTTCTGCGAGGAGGTCGTTTCGCAGAAGGAGGAGGCGGAGAGGGCCCGCGAGGCAGACCCGCTGAGTGGCCGTCTCCGCCAAAGAAGAACAGGCAGGGGGAGAAGGCACTTCGCCCAACTCCTCCTGCCACCGTAGCCGGACCTGAGGGGATGGGCCGGGGGACCCATCTCCTCATTGCACAGGTCCGGCGGACGAGGGGGGCAGCCGGTGTGTACCCGGTCTGTCCCTCTATAGGTAGGAACCCGGCGGTCACCTTCCGCCGGGCGGACCGTGGGGGCGGCTCTACAAGGTTGATTAGCTTGATATTGTTTTATTATATAAGATTAAGAATTAAACAATGTTATGCAGTATTTTTACTTAATAACGTTCACAACAAACATTTAAATAGGTATAATATCATTCATAATTAAAGTTATCACATCCATTGTTTCTTTTTCATTGTTTTTATGTTATCCACAGTAACTTTTACGTGGTAACCATGAAAATTAGTACACAAATACAATACAATAGTCTACAACTAGAGTTACTGTGGATAACATAAAAACAATGAAAAAGAAACAATGGATGTGATAACTTTAATTATGAATGATATTATACCTATTTAAATGTTTGTTGTGAACGTTATTAAGTAAAAATACTGCATAACATTGTTTAATTCTTAATCTTATATAATAAAACAATATCCGTAGTCTCAGGATAATATATTAAAAGATAATGCTTAATTTTAACACCAATTTTAGGAGTCATTGCAATAGACTGTTTCGTATTCCTTTTTGTATAAATAATGTTTCTTTTAATAATCCGATTGCTAAAATGTGTCGCTCATACAATACTATTACTTATTACATTATATTACATTATTACCTATTACATATTTCATCTTAGTCTGAGTAAATTTTGTTATTTATTATTATATAAACACAGATTCTCTCCTTAATATAATATAATGAACTTAGCATACTCGTATGGGATTTCATGATTGTATTTATTAAGCATAGATGTGCATGCATATATTTTGGATAATATAGCAGGCAAAAAATAAATTATACATTGTAATTGTAAACATAGTTACTTATTATCTGTAATGTGTGCCTTATAAATAAATAAAATAAAAATTAATAACAACATCATTATTACATACTTAAAAGTAATAATTATTACAGAAAATATCTTCCTTTCATAATACTTAACACTTTAAAGAAAACACCCTGTTCCAGTGTTAACCTTTATGTCCATGTTTGTAATTTTCTGAACAGACATATAGCATGTTTCGCATTAAGTTTGTAAATGGTTACTAAACCGAGAATGTAAACAGAAGGGTGTACTTGGTATGGTCTAGGAAAGAAAAGAAAAGCCGCTGCATTAATGTAGACTTAACTATTATATGTATATGAATGTATATGTATATGTATATTCACCGTACGAATACTGGGTCGTCATGCTGCAGGGTGAGGTGCCTGGGATAGTGCTTAAGTCTTGAGAGTTAAATGCAAGTCTGAGGGGCACCTATCGATATACATCAACGCTCATCTACACTATACGTACTGCTCTCTTTTAATTGACAAATTTTCTAAGAACTTGCTTGAGTCGGTTTAGAGATTCACTGTAACAACGTACTTATAATTTGCTTGTGAGAGGCCAATATCTCTTTCTAGGTTATATAGGAATTTTGTTAGTATACGCCTCGCTTACACTTCCATTGCGTATAATCTGGGCACATAACCATTTTTGGTTAATTTGTAGGTAAGATTTCATTTTACTATGTAGTGTTTGCGATGTTTTATAGTAACTTGCAGTACATGAACGTTTGAGCTCCGTTGATTAGAGAAATTTGCTCGATTTACAAGTCGTATTATTTTATCTTTAAGGTATATAACAGTGAATAAATCTTATTGTAAATCATTAAAGCGTGACTATTAAATAAAACAAGATATAGATAAACAATACATTCATCTTATATTGTAATAACGAGACAATCAAAATAACTATAAATAATAAATTGCAGCTCTCACTGTCACGTTAACACTAGTAAATCGTAACCTGCACTCCGTGCTTCCCCCAGTTTTTTTCTATTATTTGTACTTATTTCCGACCTTTATATCGCCTCGTTTCACTCTAGATTTACAAAAGTAGAATATAATCAAAAATTTTTAATAACTGTCTATCACCTAAAAATATTTCAAAAATGTCATTTTTCTGTTCTGTTCCTGTAGTTCTTCTAAACTACGAAACGGATATTCATACGGCTTTCACTATCGTTTATAAAAAAAAATCGAAACATTTATACATTTAAAATGTGAATGGGAGTTTGTTTATTTGTTACGCTTTGACGCCTTAATTACTCAACTGATCATTATGAAATTTTACATACACGTTGATAGCGATACAGAAAAGGATAAGTAAAATGTAGTGTGTATACAGCGTGACTGGTTAGTCGCTAGTAATATTTTTACAGGGTAAGTAGTTGATCCACGTTCTAAATCAATTAAAAAGTTGGTGCTTAATATTTGACCTAATTATCTCGAGAAAAACAAAACTGAAATACACTCAACACCAGGTGATTTACGCTAAAACTAATTGGTGTAATAATAAGGAAAGCAAAATAAAAAGCACACCGTGCTGCGCAGTCCCGTTTGTATCCCCACCTCGACCCGCGCCCCGCTTCCCTTTGTTCAACCGTGTGGCGTTCCGACGATAATCAGTTACGTAATGATTAACCTTGAAAAGCGCCCCTTTAATGTTGTTCATTGAACCTAGATGTGATTTATTTACGTTAAAAAGTACCGTTTCATACTTTTAAAAGTTTTAGAATAAACGTTAAGTATGGCTCTGTTTGTTGCTTATTAGCATTCGTTTTGATATTATTATTTTATATGTTAAGTGTGACCATGAACTACCAAAGGATTGAAGTGTGTTAAACTTTAAACAGTCACCTGGTATAGAGTAAAGAAAACTCGATGTGTGAAATCGTTTAGACATTCATGACGCCACATACAGCACCCATATGCATTCACTATCACTACACATTATAAAACAAAGTCCGGTACTTGTGTATTAAAAGCGCATGTTATTTTTTTCGCATGTCTAAGCTAACCTAACCAAACCGAGTTGAAAATGTAATTTTGTATTAACTTAAAAATTATCAAGTTGGTAATATACAGAATTACCAATAATTGTTCGGAAATACACATAACCTCAAAACTTTGATCATAAATATTTTAGTAATTATGACCTTCCGTGGGGAGGGGAAATCACCCCTTTCCCCCGCTACTCCCATCCCCTTCAATCTTTATATCAAGATGCGAATTTCAAATACAGCCCTCTAAAACACTTTTAGATTCCAAAAGATTTTATTTAAAAACAAAGTATTCAATAAGATTTAGGTGGAAAATGGGTTGGTTGATAGAATTTCCTTTTTTTTTTCTCGACTTCTTGCTCTTTTATCTTGGCTTGGTTAGGTTAGGTTAGACTTGGGGAAAAATAACATGCAACCAACGGTGCATTTAATACAAAAGTACCCATATTCATCTGCCACGTCTGTCTGACTGTCTGTTCGCGATAAACTATAAAACGGATTTAGATGCAGTTTTCACCAGTAGCTAAAATGATTCTATGACAACCAAAAAGCTAGAACAAATATACGTATTTTCTCATATATTAAATGCTAAAATAATTTAAATGAACCGTTTAGAAAATATCACATTGGTAAATTATCATAACAAATACCATTTTCGGTTTAAAGATACCTCCTTCGTCACTAGTTTCAATAGCAACAGATTTATATAACAAGACTAGTAAGAATAGGCCATAAATAGACTCGGTGATTGCCAATCGTCCCGATTATTATACTATATCAGAAGTATAAAGAAGCAACTGAAGTACACGAATAATGCAATATTATGCTTGTTAACCACAACGTTAGCGATTGTAGTGTCGCACGGTGGCAGACGCGAACGTGTTGTGTTTGAGTTTCTAGTGTAGTATAGTGAGTTCTCAATTACCCCTTATAAAAGTATTCACGCATTATGCCAGATAAAAGCATAAACGACGCAGATTACCACATGGGTCATCTCTTCATTGATTGTATGCGGAAACGTAAACCGGACGGTATATGCCAAGTATGTTTATTTCATTAAAGTCGTTGTTTTCCCTTGATGTATTGCATGAGCATTATATAGAAGAGATCAAGATTTGTCAGTCATCAATATTACAGTTAATTGTTGTTAGAAATTAGCTGACACGCGTGATTTCGTAGTAGTCCGGTGAAGCTGTTAAGGCCTTGTTACGCCAATAGCGTAGTCAGTTCGAGAAAAAAAAGCGTGACGTCGTCTATGTTCTTTATATTGTAACAATAATTTAATACACAGAACAAAAAACATAATTAAACTGACAACAAAAATACCCTTTGCTTATAATTATTTTTTAGTGTTGTGTAATGCTTATAACGTCGTATCTCCTTAAAACTTTAATATTTTTATATTAAATAACTATAGCGTGATATGTTTTTTGGATAAAAATCAAGTACCTAAGAAGTAAAACTAAAAATATACATTTCTCTCTCATTTTATTTATATCAATTTATTACCATTATTTAGGAGATATGTAGAATACTTTTTATTTAACTGAATTAATAGTACGTTGATTAACGAATAAAATTATATAAATCCTCTGGTGTCTCTTTTAAGCTCCTTTCTCTTTTAGTCTGAATGAACTCACTTATGACAACACTGAACCCTTTAAAGTTTATTTTATCATGCATGTTATATTTAGATAGGAGTTTAAGAAGATATTTTACGCGACGAAATGATTTGTAAAAAAATAAACGAGTTGTTTGGACTTTAGCCGTACTATTTATGTCGTTGTGTCCGCAATGCAACGAAGCTTTGCATCGATATTACGTTTTGTTGTATTCGCATATGAAACCCTCAGGATATCGCATTCGATTCTTAAGAATGGCAATAATATAAAAAAATACATTTAGTTACATTATATGAATTTTTGTACTGAGGCTTTTATGTTGATAACTTTGGAATTAAAAAAAACTTGACCAATTATGTACATCGGCCGACAAATAAAAATTGGAATGTTGTTTTTATTTCAGTGTTAAATATCATTAATTTTTAGTGTTTTGAACACAAAAATAACTACATATTTACTCTATCACGTCAGGTATTTCTACAGAAGGGAAAACGTATATTTTGAATTAAAAAAAAAACAATAATCGAGTTACAAATACATATATTTAAACATTTATAAAGAAAATATCAAGTACATTCATTACTACAAGACTAATTTCAGTGATGTCTTTTACGTTTTGCTATAAAATTACGTCTGGGTGTGGTTTTTCTGTGAATATAATATCAGGATTAAATGACCAGCAGTAGTCAGCCATCGTATTTACATTCCATCGACTTCGGTATCTTGTTTCCCTAGTTTTGATAAATTTGTGGGAGAGTTATCCCCATTCTTCAGTTTTGAACACAAAAATAACTACATATTTACTCTATCACGTCAGGTTTTTCTACAGAAGGGAAAACGTCTATTTTAAATTAAAAAAAAAACAATAATAGAGTTACAAATATATATATTTAAACATTTTTAAAGAAAATATCAAGTACATTCATTACTAAAGGACTAATTTCAGTTATATCTTTTACGTTTTGCTATAAAATTATGTCTGGGTGTGGTTTTTCTGTGAATATAATCAGTAATATCAAGTTTAAGTGACCAGCAGTAGTCAGCCATCGTATTTACATTCCATCGACTTCGGTATCTTGTTTCCCTAGTTTTGATAAATTTGTGGGAGAGTTATCCCCATTCTTCACTAAAATCACAAAGATTATCAGGAAAAAAATCCATATGTGAATCTAAAAATTAGAGTTTTATGCATATTACATCCCATCAACTAAGATCAGGTATAGAATTTGGAAGAGGTACAGGTATTTCAGGACCGTGTGGAACGTGTAACTGAGGTTACATTTGCGTATACTATCCTATTTTTATTTTCTGCATTAAACTATTCACAGTAATTAGTACAACAAAAATAGTGATCATTATTATGATCAGTCTGCTCGCTTCATATCATAGGCATCCCAAAAGGTAATGATTCTCTTTTGCGATTTATCCAATGCCTTGATTGTTCAACGGGAATGGTACAAACTAACTGCGGAGTCCACGATTTTAGTTGTATTCTAATGCCAAAATAAGTATTATACGCATTTCCCCACAAACTCAGTACCTTTTTTGTTTTAAATTTTCACAAATTTATCAAAATATATCCCCACTATTTTGACATTGGAGACATTCTGTTTTTTTTTTAAGTTTTCCAACCACATATCATTCATAAAAATAGTAAAAGTAATTTTTTTAATAATCACTCTTATTTCAGTAAAAAAAAAAACGGTTTATTTTCATGTAACTATTACAACTAATATATTTTCTCAGGAGAGGTCCCAAAATTAAAAAAAAAAGAGCTGTAAAAGTTAATAATTCAATCTACTTTTATTGTAAAGAAGTGTGTGTACTTATATACACGCGTTAGAAGTTATACTTCTCTGGCGTAACAAGATAAAAATCTTTTCAAAATTTTTATCTTTCGCCTTATTTTACGTTTGTAGAAAAAATGACACTAACAATAGAAAAAAGGTATTTAATACATTGAAAGTTTTAATACAAAGAAATACAAACAACAAATACAAAGAAACAAAATGTTGACTATAGCTATCTTCAGGGTGTCGGTTTTTCGTGACGGTGTGCGCGCGCATCGTAAAAATTTACTCTCATCATTTTTCCTTAACGCGCCAAAAGAATTATGACTTAAAAAAACATTAATTTTAATTAAAACCTCACGAGATAGGATAAAATTTGGTCTAATCGCGTAGTCAGCACTACAAAATTGGTAGAACAATTGGTTAATCAAACTTAATTTAAACAAGGAAAATCAACTCGGTCGATGTTATTTATAAGCGTCAAGTTAGTAGTTTAGTCAACAAGTGCCTTTTGTGTCATTCGATTCGGAATGGCATCTAGATGATTTTTGAAAAAAAATGAAGTTCCGCTTGCTAAAATTGCAAAAGTTATTAACAATTAACCAAAAAAAGGGGGTTTAGCTTTTTGCAAATATCTCAAAAACTAATAAAGATTTTGCAAATTTGAAAAACATTCAAAAAGAGGAAGAAATTTCCTAAAAAAAGTTCTCCCGGAATTGCAGGACCAATATTTCTAGAGGGTAAAAAATACGCCCGAAAACAGGTACTCCGGCTTGCGTAAGCCACGTCCCCTTCGGACCTTTAATGAATAAATAATATTTAAACTGATTAAATATGAAAATAAAAAATTGAAAAAATTCAGGCGCCTACAGATCAATGAACAATAATCCGTGGTCAAAAAAATTTTTATCGTTATTTTTCAATAAGTTATCCATTAATTAATTAACAATTTTTTGTAGCATGAACATTAACATCGCAAGTGCGATAATTGTTAAACTATTAATCTGAGAATTTTTTCCTTTCATGGAGCTATTTCTCAAAGGTCTTAGAATAAGCTCCCGTTGGAAAAATTAAAAAATTGTTAATTTTCGTTTTGTTATTAACAATTTTAGGAAATTTCTTCCTCTTTTTGAATCTTTTAAAATTTGCAAAATCTTTATTAGTTTTTGAGATATTTGCAAAAACCCCCTTTTTTTTAGTTAATTGTTAATAACTTTTGCAATTTTTGCAAGACCCTCCCATCATGAACATGCTGATAGTCGTAAAGACCAAATGAATCATCTGGTTATTCCTCAATCGAAGCAAACACACTGTCGTCAATGTCACAAAAAATGTTTGACACGTTGCAAGAAATGTGATGTTGGAGTGTGTGTCAAGTGTTTTGAAACATATCATTCATAAATAGTGTTAATCTAGTAAATTACATATAACAATGGGTAATATAATCAATAGTTATATAAACTACACTTTTTGATTACATTCTGTTTTGTCATAAATGGTCTTTTATTTCCTCTTATTATCCTACTGTCCTACATATAGGACGGCTGTTTCCCTGAAAGCCTTACACTTAATTTTTTTTTCATAATTTTTTTTATGTTGCATAAGATCTAATAAACTAAATAATGTAACTTTTTTCAAAATTTTCAGAAAATTTTAGTTTCAGGCTTATCTGGGTTAAACTGTATACTTCGTTTTTGTTTTACATTACATAACATTAAATAATTGACGAAATCAATTTTGTACAAAAAAAATTAATTGATGTTAAAACCTATAGCGACCCACATACATACATCAACAGTGTTATATTCGTTATATATCTACGACAGAACAAAAAAGCGATCATGCTGAATAAAGCAAAAAATGTGTCATGAGTTATGGTGCATGTAGAAACTAAATGAAACCGATATCTTTCCATTTGTGATGACAAACAGTACGAACAATGCGGCCCATTGTTTATTGCTCATATCTTATTACCCTTATTATTGCTTCCATGTAACTGTTTGCTCCTTTCTTCCTTTGTATTCATTTTAATCTTTACTACATGCAAGTGCTTTTAAGTAAATATTTATGGGTATTTTGTAAATAAATCACAATTAATAAATTGGTACCCGAAGTGTTTAGAAGTTTACATAATTGGATTTCATTTTTCCTCTAAAACCTTGTGTTGGTTAGTGCTCTACACGATAACGTTTCGGTGTCCTACAAATTTAAAGTACCTGTCGGGGCAGCGATAAAATGGCGTCCATGTAGAAATATAACGCCATGGTTATGATTTGATCGATCAATTCACCGAGAATAATCGAATAAAAGTTAACCGATACAAAAACACAACACTGACTATAGTTACGGCGAATTATCCATAGGTGTGATTAGCTCAACTGTCTGAGCAAGTATACCCATCCTCTACTCGTCAGTCACCTTTGAAGGCGTTAAGATACAAAAACAGCCGATACCTCCAACCAATGGCGTCTCACATCGAGGTAAATAATGAACATCCGATAACTTCAACCAATAGCGTTTGAGGTCATTAGTAACACCCCCGACATAGTCAATAGCGCGGTGTCGCAGGTCAATAGTGGCTCGTGGCCATTGAAAATAGCGACCAGCAAATATCACAATAAGTATTACTGAATAATCCAACACAATTCCTACATAGGCCGACATTAGAATTCGAAACTTATTTTAGATATTACAAGGAAGTGAAAGTAAATCACCATAATATCAATCTATAAGAAAGAGTTTATTAAATAACAATGTTGACAAAGTTCGAGAATGGTTTAAGTCTAGAAAAGAAGCTATATTTAATACCGGATCTCGAGAAGGCGAAACGAGTCGAAGTGAACGACAGAGTGTAGGTCTTTGTGTATGTGCTGTGTAATGTGGGGCATTGCCATACTTTGAAATCACAATGCTCTACCTTAAAAATTCCTGCAACAGTAGATCTATAAAAATGTGCTCAAATTTTTGTAACTCGTAATTAAAAATCGTTAAATTAATTATTGATGATATAACATTTTTTTGTAATAGTTAATTTAAGTTTCAAGTTTGATATATTCTTTTGTGTTTCTTTGACCCAAGTAGAAAAAAATATTTACATACACAAACATTATCACTTATTTTGTGCATGTTGTGTTCATATTTATCAGGGTTCAGGTCAATTTTTGATCATCGAACTCAGTTTTGTGGAAATAAATAAATAACTCTAACCTCAAAGACAAAAACAGTTTGAACTGATTTGATCTGTCGTTGAACATTAAAATATGCATGAATCTTTTTTCAGATCGATGCAGCGACAGGGCAAGAGGAGACGAACGCGTCGGTGCTCCATCGCTTCATACGTCTGGCGAGATGTTTTAGGCGATTGGGTTTAAAACCAGGAGACGTGTTGGCGTTGGGCGGGAAGAATCATATTGATCTTCACATACCTTACTACGCTGGATTGGTGAATGGATTACCTCTCGTTGGTGTTGATCCTCAGTTCAAGTTTGGTAAGAATTTACATAATATAGTTCGCGGCAACTAGAAAACGCACTTGTTAACCTTTTCAAAATTTTTGCCAGCCGTTTCGTTTGTGTTAATGGAGATCTGACCTATGCCTCGGGAATAGTACTATTTTCCGGGATTAAGGGTACCTTGTGTTCTTTTCTGTACTCCTTACAAAGTGTATACAAATATGATCGATTAAGTAGTTAACGTGTGGAAGCGTAACAAATTCGTACACGAAATTAGTGTAAAATCTTAGTTTGTATTTGCAAACATAGATAACGGTAAAATGAACAATTAATAAAATTTATGTTATATTTTACAGATGAAATAAAATCGCTATTTAATTTAACGAGTCCGAAAATCGCTTTCTGTGATAGTGAGCACTATGCCCTTTATGTGAAAGTAGCCGATAGCCTGAATCTTGATACTAGAGTAGTTAGTTTTAGTGGAGAACGTTCTATGGATGAATTAGTGTCATCTTACAAGGATGATCGGCCTATAGAAGATTTTGAGTAAGTGTACATATTTTTATAGCGTTATTGTATTGAAGCAAGATTTTTTTTTATATCATAGGAGGCAAACGAACAAGCGGGTAACCTGATGTTAAGTGAACACTGCCGTCCATAGATACTAGCAACACCAGAGGAGTCGCGAGTGCGATACAAGCCTGTGTATGGGTGGGAGGAATCGGGAGCGGAGGGAGAGAGGAGGTGAGACTCCTACGCTCTTACTGAGCGAACGATACGCAACAATGCAAACACTGCTACTTGACATCGGCGAGCCGACCCATTCATGCTGAAACTAGTAATAGTTTAATTACAGTATATAAATCGAAATACAAATATTCAATTAAGGTAAAACGTCTTTAAGGTAAGGTAAAAAGGTAAGGTATAAACGTCAAAACAGATTGGGAAGACAACCCAGTCATCGAGAAGAACCGGCAAGAAATTCGATCGAGTACATCTTTTTAACGTATATATTTCCAATACAATCGTTTTTAGTGGATGCACAGAGAGGAGTTAATTCCAGGCATCACCATCTTCACATATTGACCCATTCTATAATAGCCTTTTGACACCAAAACCCGCTTAACATCGTTATCATCTTCTTTCCCTTATCCCACCTAAGTAGGGTCGGCACAACATGTTTTTCTTTCCCAATCTCGCCTATCAGATGTCATCTCAGTATCTACACCTTTTTACACACATTTCATTTTTCACACAATCCATCCTCTCCATCCATCCATCCATCATACCTCTTTCGGTCTTCCTCTAGTCTTATATCCATCGACTGTCATACTCAACGCTTTTCTAGTTACATGGTCTTCATCTCTGCTCATGACATGCCCATATGATTGTCATATTGTCTATTGTCAAACTTCCTCTGATATATTCATTCCTATTCTTATCCATTCTAGTTACACCACATATACTTACACCTTAACATTCGCATCTCTGCCACATGTAGTTTTCTCTCATCCGTCTCTCTCGTCGCCCAGCACTCAGATGCGTACATCGTTACTGGTCTTATCATAGTTTTATACACCTTCCCTATGAGTTTCAAAGGCATTCGTGGGTCACAAGCTACACCAGACACCTTTCGCCATTTCATCCACCCTACATTTATCCTATTTCTTACGTCCTTGTCTATGCAAACATAAGAAAAAACCACCAAAACCCGCTTAACATGGCACTTAAATTTACAGTCCGTCCAATTGGTAATATGCTCTGCGACTTTGTTGTGAAACCTAACACTGTAACCTAATAAACTGTTACTGGTTTTACTGAGTGTGAATGATGGGACGACCAGTTTGTTGCATTGATTAATATTTTGATCATGTCCGTTTAATTAATCCAGCTTTTCGAAGTTTGACAAGAATATATAAAAAAACAATATACAAATTAGTTTACTTATATTTTAGATTCTGAAGCTTTTAATTGTTATAACATTTAATTATTTAATGTAACATACGATCTGTTACTTGCTTACATAGTATAATAGTTTGTACATAGAATAATGACAATGAGAAAGTTTTGGTGGTGAAAGGGGTGTCGAATAACATCTAAGACTTGAGACATCCAAACCAACCTCACCTGCACGTGGTGCACCCTGCTGAATAACGAAGGAGGCAATGGCGAAAGCAGGGGGTAGGGTTTAGAGCCTGACTGGGTCGCAACCACCATGTATATGGTGAAAAAGCCTGTCATAGTGATTCACTTCTACGGGTCGCGTTTCGGGATCAGCCTGCGCATACCCAGCTTTTCGCAGGCCGGCATGACAGCGGCGACCGGCGATGGATACTGTGTCACTCGGTGGTCGCCATTGTTTTTGGATTGTACTGTGCTTACCATCAGGCACAGTGCAGTCATTTTGCCGTGTTACAATAAAAAATGAATAATGAAGTCAACCATCTTGTATTCAGACTGTCCTGTAATGTCCGAAGCTATCCAGTAGTTTTTGTGTTATGCGCGCGTAAGGGTATACCTCTATATTTTTTATATAGATAGATTAGGTACACAGAGGGGTTTATGTATAATATATGAAATAAATGAAGATTATTATTCCTATTCCAGACCTGCAATATTTGATCTCAACAAAATTTACGTATGGCTCGTAAGTTCCGGGGGGACAACTGGTGTTGTTAAAGTAGCAGCTATCAAGCATAAGGTGTTGATGCAAAAATTACTGAGTTTCACACTTAGTGTTTTGAAACCCGGAGAGAAGTGGGTATAATAAATAGTATATATCTAATTAATGAATCAAATCGTCAGACTTTGGCAACTGCTACAGTTTTGGTAGC
This sequence comes from Antheraea pernyi, assembly GCA_015888305.1. Lineage (NCBI taxonomy): Eukaryota > Metazoa > Arthropoda > Insecta > Lepidoptera > Saturniidae > Antheraea > Antheraea pernyi. The sequence goes on from MU159970.1 coordinate 114,466, forward strand.
CAAGATATTATAGAAATTTGTTGTTATTACTATTTGTTGTATGAGAATGAATAGCGAAGTCATAATAAGTATAATCTGACAGCAATGGCTACCGACAGATCGCCGATTTATTCATAGCATCTGTAGTTGTGGATCATAACTGGATTATAGCGTGGTTAACTAATAGTTATAACAGAGGTTCCTAAACTTTAAAGTTAACGGAGCACCAACCAAGTACCTTTTATTTTATGGAACCACATATCAAATGATAACACATCAACACTGAAATTTATATAAAAAACATTTGAATGCTTGCTAACTAACTACCATTTTACATAAAAGTAATGAATCATTATAATCACATATTTTGCGCTATTTCAAAATAATATTTGTAACCGTGGTATTATTTTATAACTAATAAATAGTTTTAGCGGAACCTTGGTGGCTATTCTACGGAACCTAGTTTGGGAATCCCAGAGTGCTCCATGCTTTCATTTTTTTTTTTAAACTTATATAATGTAGTATGTTGCCAATTAAATTCTACAGGATGCAATAGAACAGTACGAGCACTGCTGCTTTGGGGCAAAAATATTGCCACTGGAAGGAAAAGGGGTACAATCTATCAAAAATACAAATTGATAAAAGTCGAAAAAGCCTGCGCCTTTAGCGAACGAAGTACATCCAAATCGTTTTTAATAGAGTGTAAAATAATTAAAAGATGAACAAAAATTGTATTAGCTCCTTGGTCCTGTTTCTGATAAAACACCATATTCCAAAAAAACATCAGATCCAGTTCTCTTTCTTTGGAATATATCTACAAATTTGTCTTTAATTTGGAACTATAGTTGAATCGGCCTGATTCTATTAAGTTTTACAATAATTATTATATTTTAGAAAGAATTCGGATAGACCATCCATAGGTCTTAATTTATCACCTGTCCAATGGATTTCCGGATTTTTCAATGCAGTTGGAGCACCTCTGATGAACCAAATCAAACTGCAGACGTCTGCACCAATTACTGCTGAACATGTTATTGACATCATCAATAAATACAAGGTACAATCTCCCTATAAACCCTTATTAAATCCAATAGTTGGATATAATAATTAGTTAAACATTTTGATGCTTAAGAATAGGTATGTGTTATAACGGATAAGTGCGTGTAGCGAGCAGATGGCTAGTGTACTATCCCAAGGGATTGGATAGTAGACTAATTTGCCTAAACGTTCCGCAGCCAATAGCCTCAGACCAGTAGGTCTAAAGACATTCTCATTTTAAATAGCAACAAGGTAACCTATCATCGTGCTGAACATGCAATTGCCGTAATCCTTTCATAGTGCTAAATAATAATAATTATTTTTCTCTATTTATTCGAAAAAAATCAACATGTACCTGCATAATATGAATAAGCCTAAAATACATGAAATATGTTAGAATTATTTATGTCACAAATTAAGGTAAATTACAGAATTGTTATAGACAAAGATAAAAAATAAAAAGAAGCAGCGTGGTGCAGTGAGGCGTATCCCAATTCGGCTGAATGCCTAAGTGACTTGAATACCTTAAGTCGATTGAGTGTCTTAACCGCTCGACCCAAAACCTCGGGAAGCTGTAAAGATCTGTCAAGTCAACGGTAATAGTTCGAAAAAACAAATGCGTACATCCCTGTTGTGGTATAAATCGTCATAATGATTACTTGTATTTGCTTCCACACTTTTCTAGAAATAAAAGTAAATTAAGTTAAAGTTTATTTTTTCTATAGACTCTTGCTCCGCATCTATATTTCTGATTACGTTTGATTTATTACTGAAAAATATTTTAAAGTCAAATGTAAAACTCTGTAGATTTTTTTTATGTTCTTTTCTGTAGACTCTTGGTCCGTACTTTTTTTTTCGAAATGTTTACGTTTTTGGCCTAATAAGGCCTTAACAGCTTCACCGGACTAATCTTTTTTGTAGGTGGTAGAGCCACGCTGAAGCTATTACTGGTTTCAGCATGAATGGGTCGGCTCGCCCGGGGTAGTACCACCCTCTCGCAGAAAACCGACGTGAAGTAACAGTGCTTGCATTGCTGCGTTTCGTTCGGTCAGTGAGAGCGCCGGAGGCCCAACTCCCTTCCCCTTCCTCCTCCCTCTTACCCCTTCCCTTCCTCCTTCCCCCAACGCAGGCTGGCAACGCACTTGCGACTCCCCTGGCGTTGCAAGTGTCTATAGACGGTGGTGGTCACTTAATATCAGGTGACCCACCTGTCCGTTTGTCACCTATGACATAAAAAAAAACTCTTGGTCCGCACCTTTTTTGCTTAATTTTATTCATTGTGTACGTCAAAAATCTAATCTGTGAGCAACTATCAGGTGTTTTTTTTAATCTATTATTATTATTTTATATATTTATTTTTGTGATTTTATTTAACTATTAACTATTTTACGACGGATTTGATTGATGATGACGTTATTGCCTTTATGGCGGTTTCATTTTGATCCTTTATGGCCATCTTTAGGTTATAATCCACAAAGTCCCGCGCCGGAGCGTCCACGGCCCGATGGATGAACTTACTTATCGCGTCGTCACGTCGGTATAGTAGACACAGGTGTCGGTGTGTCTGGATATTGCAAAATGCCAAATCATTGATAAATGAAATCATTGTTTATTTTATGAATATATTTTATCGTTTAATTTGCAATTTAACTTTATCAACTTGATATTTTATAATGGAAACTATACTGACTCTATAGTAAACGTATACAAAAAAGAGAAAGGAACTTCGTTAGAAACTGGGGGTCCATAGACCTCTAAAGATATTTTTTACATTACTGCCAATATAATATGTAGGTTAGTTTTTATTTTATCAATTATGGTTTACCGGTATATGATATACCGGTAGAAGATGCTACGAACGGGTTTTAGGCTTATTTTAAAAGATTTCTCACATACCTTCTGGGTATATGTTTGAGTGAGTCCCTTGATAGTTTGGATTCACAATTGGAAACCGTAGGTGCAGCTGCAATCGGGTTATAGGTTTATTAAAATTTTTCGCGTTTAAAAATACAATTGAAAACAGTGATAACCGATTTGTTGCATACTAAGTTGCACGGGTCAGCTAGTTTTGAAATAAATCCTTAGAGGTATTTCTATGGCGGAAAATAATTTATATATTAATAATTTATCATCAGTGAAGCCTATGTTGCTTATATATCCCGTCCTCTTTTATTTCTATAAATATATACAAACATATATAATAAGTTGCACATTTGAATATTAATAATATCGTGCGGGCTCGCAGACGTTGTCCTGCCCTGATAATAAAATAACCTACACAAATTATATACCTAAACCTTCCTCGTGAATAACTCTACCTACTGGTGAAAACCGCATGAAAATCCGTTCAGTTTTTAAGTTTATATATAGATATACAATATCTAGACTCAATATCTAGAAAGAATAGATAGACAGACGGTGCAGAGGATTGTCTTTTATAGTATGTAATTATATTATATTTCAGCCCGTATCT
>MU159971.1:16783-38029 GCA_015888305.1 Antheraea pernyi
AGAAAACCGACGTGAAGTAACAGTGCTTGCATTGTTGCGTTTCGTTCAGTCAGTGAGAGCGCCAGAGGCCCACCTCCCTTCCGCTCTCCTCTCCCCCTCACTCCCTTTCCCCCAAACACAGGCTGGCAACGCACTTTCGACTCCTCCGGTGTTGTTAGTGTCTATGGACGGTGGTGATCACTTAACATCAGGTGACCCATAAGATTGTTTACCAGTTATGAAATAAAAAAAAATCATCTATTTGAAAAATTATCAAATGTAAGTTTTATTGAAAAAAAAATTATTAGATGATTAGCAACTTTTATTTGTATGTTCATATACCTATAATAAACCCTATACTTGATTGATCTTTAAACATCTCTACACTATAAAATCTAGCAGAATGGTGACAACCGTTGGGTTCTCTGGAATATTCGTTATGTGTGAGCTAGAGTTGTGTAATGGGTTACCCAATACGGTGTTTCTTCAGGTGTCTGATATGGAGTTCTTCAGAAAGGAACTGAAACAAGTTCTTCAAGGTCAGCAACATAACAGTGATACCATGTTCCATGGTCCATAGGCGACGGTAACCATTTACCATTCGGTGGACCGTCTGCTTTTTTTTTTGACTTGAAAAAGAAATGTCTGTGAATAAAGGTAGACAGGATTTGCAGTCCCTGTTTTTAAACTTATACTTAGTTTTAAATATTTGAAATGTTATTGTTTTATTATTATTTGATATATCTGTTGCTTTATTTAGTAGAAACCTTTTTTTATATCATAGGATGCAAGCGAACAGGCGGGTCACCTAATGTTAATTAATCACTACCGTCCATAGACACTCGCAACATCAGGAGAGTCGCAAGTGCGTTGTCAGCCTGTGTTTGGGGGGAGGAGGAGAGGGGAGAGGGACGGGAAGTGGGCCTCTGGCACTCTCACTGACCGAACGAAACGCAACAATGCAAGCACTGTTACTTCACGTCGGTTTTCTATGAGAGGGTGGTACTATCCCGAGCGAGCCGGCCCATTCATGCTGAAACCAGTAATAGCTTCAGCTTGGCTCTACCACCTACATACGTACATACTTCATTGTTTTTAAATGTTTTATATTATCTTTTACTGCAAATTGTAATTATAGGTGTTTATTTCCTATTAAACAAATAAATTAATAATTCCACTTGAATTTTCATCATAAGGTACTAATCATTTTAATAGACCCACATTTCTGCTTGTAATATTCGTAGAGTACCTAATTGTAAAAATCAATCACAATTACTAACTTAATGTTATCAGTTACAGACCTCATTCCTTTTGCATAATATATTAGCAACAACAATAAAACCGAAATTACGAGTATAGAGCTTTGGGGTCGGTGATTAGGGACGGCTCATCAGTGATTTGACACGGTGCGGGTTGTAAACGTAGGGGTTGGTCCGTGTAAGCAAATTAACTATTTACCATTCAACCTTATTTAGTAGTAGCATTTATTAAGGACTAGCCGTAATCCATAATATCATTATAAAGAAATAAAGTTTGTACGTATGCAGGTAGTATTTTCATACTCTAAAGGTTTTAGCGTGTGATAAATATCTCACGTGATATTGAATGAGGATGTTGCCTAAGACATGTTAAACCCAGAAGAAACTAGCTATCAAGTACAGATAACAAAACACATTTTGTAGGTGGAAAGCCACGCTGAAGCATTACTGGTTTCAGCATGAATGCGTCGGCTCGCTCGTGGTAGTACCACCCTCTCACAGAAAACCGACGTGGAGTCACAATGCTTGCATTGTTGCGAATCGTTCGATCACTGAGAGCGCTAGAGGCCCACCTCAACATTGCCCCCCCGCTCCTCCTCCCTCCTCCCAAACATAGGCTGGCAACGCACTTGCGACTCCCCTAGTGTTGTTAGTGTCTATGGACGGCGGTGATCACTTAATATCCGGTTCCCACCTGTTCTTTTGCCTCCTATGATATAAAAAAATCTATAATAGATTGGTGATAGATCTTCAAACAAAATAGTGAGTATGGTAAAACACCGTACCACGACTCTATTGGTTATAATAACACGAGGTTTTGCTTCAGTGAAAACTTCTCTAATGTCTGAAACAATTGACTCAACTATGAATATTCTATCAATGATAAAAGTCTTCTGTCTGTTGTTTTCTATGTTTTATTTTTGTATTATAAATAACTTGCAAGAATTTATTAGGGATTTCTAGTCCCATGCAGGTGATTTGTGGAATGTTGCAAACTGTAAGGTCAATTAATCACAAGTTATATTTATTTATTGAATGCATATTTATTAGACGCATAAAAAATATATTTATTTATGAAATGTTTATTAAAATATCATTTCATTTTCTAATGATATAAAATCTGGAGAATACCGTCTTAAGAGTTCTAGAAGGGAAAGTTGAATTGTAATTGTAACTTTAAAGCGACATTGGCTCTGTGTTAGCGCACGGAAGCAGTGCGTCGATAGATGTCGATTCATATTCTAAAATGGATAAAATTTTCCAAAAATGACTATGCCAAGATAATTCCTGAAACTGAAATTAAAAAAATATATCTATTTGTTATCCGTCTACCAATATGAAATCAATAAATAAATATAATCTGTGATTAATTAAATTTACAATTTACACTTACATTCCACAAATCATCCTGCATAACCTAATATTTACCTAACCAGACACCAACCTGACAAAGCACCTATAGTTGTGTCTACTGAACCTGATGACTATTCTTTATCTTTTAAAGGATATTGTCTTATGGAGGCTTTACAAAAAAGAAATAAGGTCACATAGTGGACCCACGTCTAGAAGAATAATCTGTAAATCACAAAAATAATTGTCTACTGAACCTGATGACTATTCTTTATCTTTTAAAGGATATTGTCTTATGGAGGCTTTACAAAAAAGAAATAAGGTCACATAGTGGACCCACGTCTAGAAGAATAATCTGTAAATCACAAAAATAATTGTCCTGTTAGGTATTCGGATTCATAAGAGTCATCGCTGCGACGCGGTAGTAGTCAGGGCGACACTGAGAATCGTTGTGCGGAGAAATAAATATGATATTAGTTTTCAAAACATTTTATTATAATTTACAGAATTAATTATATTACTATTAGAAACAACCTCCTTACATAAATAAAGTAACAATAAAAATCACGTGGACATGATGCCCTGTGGTTACAAATGATTTACGAGAACGTTATAATACAAGGTAATAAATTTTAATTCACATAATTTTTATGTAAATATATGTAACGTAATGTGACAGGGAACAGACCAGTTAATATAGGTAATTTAGTCATTATAAATCGATATCAATACTGTATCTTGTCATAAAAGCATCGAAATGAGAATTTTGTTTGCTCTTAACCAATAATATTTTTAATTTATGACACGGCTACCGGCCTTCTCGGTTCGAGGAAAATTTAATTCGTCTAATTAAACATAAATTAACTGGAGAAGTTAAGATGCGTTCGGAAGTCGATTCTTATCTCAATTGCCTTGTGAGCAAGGATTATGTGGCAATAAAATATCGTCGTTAATAAAATGCTCCGTTCTCATTTGTTTGGTAAACATTCCATTTCTTAGTCATGATTCGTCTCTATAAATTACTTGTGCATTTGAAATTGTTGTTTTAGATTAATCTTCTTCTCTTTAATAATTATTTCTGTGTTATTATTATTTTTAATGTGTTCTATTCGTGATGTTATTCGACAAAGTGAGACTCCGTACAGTCCAGAAATAACGGCGAAGATTATAAATATCGCCAATCGCAAATATCATACTTAAAAATTTCCTCCTATTATCTATGTTCCAGGTACTCGATGTTGTAGGAAGGAGAATACACACAGATCGAAAAGGGGGTTCATACCTTCAAAGGTCAGCAAAACTATGAAAAATCGACTTCTATGTCTTACTTAGATCAAAGCTACCTTGAAGCTATGACTCCGGAAACCAAAGCGTGTAATTCCATCATGAATCATAAACTTAGAATTCAGAAAATCGAATTCATATTCCAAACCAGGAAGATTAGATAGATACTCGTTAAAATGGGTCTGCTTGAAATATTACGTTCCACATTTTTGATATATGATACCCAATAAGCTATTTTATTGTCATTAATTTTCATATTATAACCAACGCGTGAGAAGTAACCAGATATATGGTTAACAAGCCACAAAATAAAACCGATTAAAAATACAATAATTTTTGGAAGCCCAAAGTGTAGTTAGCAACAAGCGTTGTCACCGTGACCACGACAAGTCAGGTAAATGCATTAAAATTAATTAAGGGGGGCGTGGGGACCGCCCGCGAGCTACCGTCCCGGCGGGGCGCCCTGTGACGACTTCATGCAGCTTCCCGGAACGCGCCGGGCGGCCGCGACCTGCCTCCGACTCGAGTCCTACCTGTACGTGACGCGACTACGCTAGGGGTGGGATTGTTACGTCACTAGTTGAGAGGTCAACGGTACCGTTTCCGAATACGCGAACTCGGTACATGATTTTTTATCTTACGGCGTAGCAAATAGACATGGAGTGCACTAATAAACGACATCAAATAAAATCGCAGTCCTAAAGTTAGACAACAATAAGTCGTTACTTCATAAGACTAAAACCTCGCCTGTTCGTCAGTGCGTGTTGCCAATGAGAAGCTTCGACAGAGCATCGAGTTTTTAGTGAATTCTTAGTCTGTCATGTAGTGTGTTCTATATTTTATTCATAAGCTTGTGTTTTTAGACTCTGTATATTTGTAACATTGTTTTACGCAATAGAGTTCTGGTATTCTGTACAAGTAAAGTGGATGAAAAACCATGGAGCATGAATTCTGTCTACCACAAAACTACATGGAATGTTCTAACAAAGGAGCCACCATCTTGTTAGAATATTGAAATGATCACAAATATAAATGAAGAGAAGGAAATCAGATCACCGCGTGTACGGCTTACTCTCTGAAAGAAATACATATGAAGGCAATGCTTCTGTAGTGAAAAGTACACGTGTCTTCTGTAACGAGCTAGTATTTTAGTTTAAATGGATAATAAAAATTATTATTATTGTAGTTAACTTAGATTCGTATACAGAGTGTTGCTCGTATAGCAATTGGCGTCAAAGTGAACAGTAAAATGAAATAACACTTTTCAGTTTCACTTTACTAATACCCTAGTGTTTCTTATAAAAACTATTTTAATTTCAGTAAAAATGATCATCGCCTACATATAATAACATATGTTATTTTATATTATAAATAATATAAGATCTGAAAGTTTAAGAAAAATTTACCATAGAATTTCGTTTACACCCTGAAAAGTTTGTAAATTAGAATATCGAAGTCCATATGACAATTTCTTCTCAAGGGACCAATGGTTGTATACATATATAAACAAACGTAACAACTAATTGGGTTCTTGTCAATATTATATTATCTAAATATCGCATAATATTTTAGTCACTTATAAGTGTGTACAAATATTTTACGAATAAAGATTACCTATATATACAAAGTTTCATAAATCGGATACCCGTTAAGCATATGTTTGCACACAACGAACGTCTCATCGCAAACCCTTATAATAATAAAATATAATTCCAGCCTCTCCTACTCCCTCCCCTAACCCTTCTCCCAAAGGGTGGCAACGCACTTGCGACACCTCTGGTGTTGTTAGTGTCCATGGATGGTGGTGATCACTTAACATCAGGTGACCCACCTGTTAGTTTGCCACCGATGACATAAAAAAAAAATCGCACTGTTGAGCCAAAAGCTTATTTTAGAGAAAACGTACGGGCGTAATCATCAAGTGTAGCCACGAAATATTGGCGATTTCTAAAAGAGAGTAATATAAAATGCTATATTTTGACACAACAAGAATACATCTCTGTTTAGGTTTCCTCACTATGCTTTCTATAACCGTCAACCACGTCAGTAACTCACTTAAATGAGTAAATGTACGCGAATCTCGTAAAAAATTGTTGGTACACTTGGTACTTTGAATCAACTTTCCGCCTTACTTTGTATTTACTTTTTTTTATTGTATCTCGGCAAAATGACTGCACTGTGCCTGATGGTAAGCACAGTACAACCCAAAAACAATGGCGACCACCGAGTGACACATTATCCATTGCCGGTCGCCGCTGTCATGCCGGCCTGCGAAAGGCTGGATATGCACAGGCTGATCCCGGAACGCGACCCGCAGTAACGAGTTTCACTATGTCGGGTTTTTTCGCCATATACATGGTGGTTGCGACCCAGTCAGGCTGTAAAACCCTACCACCCCGCTTTCGCCATTGCCTCGTTCGTTATTCAGAAGGGAGCACCACGTGCAGATGAGGTTAGCTTGGGTGTCTCAAGTCTTAGATGTTATTCGACACCCCTTACACCTTAGTACCCCATTACTTAATTTGTACTTACCACACCTTTATAGAAATTAAGAATAACTCACTAAATGCTGATATATTTACTGTACAGTGAACGACGATAATATGCCATAAAAAAAGGATAATAACTTTAAAACAAAGTAAAACAATAGGTTCTTATTACAAAAAAATACTCTAATTCTTTATAATTATTATGCAAATAAAATTAGTTTATTTGAATAACGATCGAGCATTAAATTTCACAACTATCGTAAGCTCATCCTCCCTTTGTGCCAGTTACATCCCACTGTGCGTTTACCTGTGCCAACACTGTCACAATAGGCGCAGGCCGTTAACTTGTACGCTATGAGTTATTGAGACTGCCCCTTACGATATTTCATCGATTTTATTGTGGCTCCAATGTCAACCCCGTCGCGACGATAGCTCGTAAAGTTTTGAAGTTTTTTGCGGAACAACGCAAATGTTATTTTAAAATGAATAAGTATTATATGACATTCACCTACAGCCCGGTGAATATCGAGTTCAAACTACGATTTAATTTATATTAGCGGGCCCGGTGGCTTTTATCCCGCCTTGATATTTAAAAATAACAGAACAAACTATACTGCTTAAACCTTCCTCATTAATCAATCTATCTACTAGTGAAAACCGCATGAAAATCCGTTCTGTAGTTTTAGAGTTTATCGCGAACAGACAAACATACATGGCAAAGGGCTTTGTTTTATAATATGTTTTGATAGACAACTGAGTAATAATATAAGTATTATTACATATAAGCGTAACTGTGAGTCAAATTTTCTGTTATGAAATTTCTAATATTTATATAAATAATCGACTAATGGTTATGTAAAGAGCAAATCCCCACAAATGAAATGGTATACTGTAAATTTTTATTTTGTTATGATTGTTACAATTAAAACTTTTATATAAAAATGTCATATATTATTATATGAAGCAATATATCGTTCAGTATTTGTACGTATAATAGTAAATATTCATCGCTAATAGATGATAAGTTATAGATTATTGAACTTTATTGGTATTGAATTTGTGTTGTAACTCATTACAGATGAAGTCGAGGGCGATCGCTAGTATTATTATAAGAATGAAGGTGAAAAACGTACAGATTTGTTTATTATTCTAAAACGAAACTTAACTTCCTTTCGTGTATAAGTAGTCAAAGGCAATAGATAATATGAAAAACTTAATAAATATTCTAAGATAAATCAGTTCTGTGCTTTTTCTCAACAGATTTTTTGTTTGTTTTGTAGTTATTGACGAAATTTAGTGGTATAATTTAAAAAAAATGTTTTTTTTTTCATACCATCGACGAGGCAACGGTCATAACGAGCCTTTATATAATTATCAATACCTTATACTTCACGCTCCTTAAATACTTAGCCACGTACGTATGTACAATACGGATAATAATATCTAAACTGACTTTACTACTTAAATAAAATAAATAAAAAACCCTTTATTCTACTTTTTTTTTTGTATAAATTTATTTCCACTTCCTTATCTAAATTGTAGTCGCCTGCTCGGCGTAGGCCTCCCCTAGTTTTTCCACAGGTCCCTCTCCCTTGCCTTTCTTATCCAATCCCGCCATATTTTTTTTGGTCTTCCTGGTTTTCTCTTGTAACCTAGTGGCACCCACTCTGATATCCTTTTTGTCCACTTCAAATTGTCTTGCCTGCAGATGTGACCTGCACATGTGACTTACCTCGCGTTAAACTATCTCTACTATCTAAATTATCCCTCGGGAATAATACTTTTTCTGGATGAAAGGTACCCTATATCCTTCTCTGAATCCCTGTCAAAGTGTATGCAACATTTCATGATTATAGGTTAAGTATTTAAGACGTGAAAGCATAACAAACAAACATACCCATATCCGTATTTATAATACTAGTAGAGATTAGTAAGGATGAAAACGTGTGGAAAAACTTTGTACCTCTTATTATGGTGGTATTTCGACTACTGAATGGCCACTAATTATTTAAAAAATATTAGAATTTGCTCTGTCCTTATTCCTTTTCTTTTTTTAATTCATTTTTGCCAACCTTTCTATGACATGTGGTCCTTCAAGCGCAACATGAAGAGATACTTACGCAGGCCGGCATCACAGCGGCGAGCGGCGATGGATAGTATGTCTCTCGGTGGTCGCCATTGTTTTTGGATTGTACTGTGCTTACAATCAGGCACAGCACAGTCATTATGTCGAGCTACAATTAATTTTTAAAAAAAAAAAACCTTATATTTTTCCCGAACTGACTACGCTATTGATCTAGCAAGGTCCAAACATCATCACCGGACTACCATTTTTGCCAACCAACCTTCTAGATTAATATTGCTATTTTCGAATAGGTAATACAATTAAAAGTGTTTTATGATCATTTTAATGTTCTAACATTGGTGGCCTCTTGTTCGAACTTTCCAGCGAGTTTTTGTAGAATCTCAGAATTCTTGCTCTGTGGTATTAATTTCCATCCACTTCACTTATGCACAAGAATAATACCACGGATATTACAAAATATAGAAGCCCGTCATAGTGATTCGCTTCTGCGGGTCGCGTTTCGGGATCCCCCTTTGCATATCCAGCTTTTTGCAGGCCGGCATGACAGCGGCGACCGGCGATGGATAGTATGTTACTATCGCCATTGTTTTTGGATTGTACTGTGCTTACCATCAGGCACAGTGCAGTCATTTTGCCGCGTTACTAAAAAACAAATAGAATCAAACAACACAATGACAAGATGATGAATAAAATATATAAGCCACTACTTGACAGTCTAAGCTCACGCCAAAAACTCCATCCTCATTTCTTATAACTATATTTAATGAATTCTAAATTTAAATCTATAACATTTAAAAATTAGTCATACTCTAGAAGCTGCCAGTATACCATTCAAATGCCCTAACACGAAACTATCTGATTTGAAAGCTCCATTCAATATTATGAGAAGGTAAAACGATCTAAAACCTATACAAAGTTAACCCGTGCTCACCTGCACGGTGTCTCCCACATAAAAAGTCTTATGAAGATATAAATTATTGCATTATGGCTTTTTGAAAGAGTCCATTGCTGCTGAGAAATGACAATATTATTAAAAAGTACGCGTCTTTGTCACAATATCTTTTTGTGTTCGATATATTGTCGCCATAATAAATGCTGCCCCTTCATGGTTCGAGCATTGTGCTCTCCGCTTTTGTGGGCATTATTAAATATATTTTAAAACAGTTTTATTAATGATGGTCGTTGTATAAGAAGAGGTTTTGATTTATTTTTTCGACGCGTGTTCACGATGTACGGTTGATATGCTTCAATCATATGAATAATATTGTGTGGGAGGCTAAGTGATCATTGAAAATGACGTAAAATCATATTTTTGTATGAGTAGAACGTTGTGTGACCTCACATTATGCAAATAAATAGTATACACACATATTTCTATATTGTCATTGACTTTTTATTAGTGTTAATGTTTTATTTCAATATAGGTACCTATTTATGTTCTAGAATTTGTCATATATATAGAGATATTTTAATATCAAATACATTAGCACTATCCCGCGATTTCGCATACGTTATTATGTAGTAATAATGTTTGATTTTTATTCTATATATATACATAAAACAGTAATTATCGGACTAGCCGACTAACGAATAAATGGCGAATTTTCAAACCATTCTTCACCACCTTGGTGATTGAATTTCCAAAAATCCTTCCTTAGTGCATATCTAAAGTGTAAAAAGAACAAATTTTCATTATCCAGTATGTCGATCAGTCAGTATATTCTTTTATATATGTATGTATATAAATTTACTGTATTATACAAATAGAAAACGTAGAGATATTACAAATAAACTATTGATCATCATCATCAGCTTGTAAGAGGGTCTCTACAAGCCCATATGTCTCTTTCCAACCCACGATTTATAGGTAATGTCAAACCCTAAGAAATCCACATTTCTAACTTTTTCCATAGGCAGTGGGTACTATAATAATATTTCTCAGGTTCTGATTTCTTCGCGGTGTTTTTATTCACCGTAAGTCGTTAGTGTTACCTGTTTAAATTTGTAAATGTAAGCGAATTTCGATAACTTCTTTGGTACATGCTGAGGCTCGAACCTACGGACATCCGACTGATATACCACCGGTTAAACCACTCATCAACTATTGATATATGTTTGAAATTTTACTTTGCTATAATATATGCACAATATAAAAAGTGAATAAATTCGAGTATACACGTATTTTGCTCTCTTTTTTATATCAAAACAAGACAACATAAACCATTCCCCCCCCCAATTACGTACTTTGCAAGAGCAAACCCACCTACCCACCCACTACATACACCCACATAAACAACGTAATAACATTTCAAAAATAATTCCAAGCTAGGCCGCGCTGGCATGACGATAAAAACTCGCGAAAAATTGAGATATCATATTGCATGTTTTGGAATATGACGCCTCGAATCCCAAGCCTTTAATACTTTTGTAAAATAATTTTTATTCTGTTTATCATCTTCTATAGACGAGATCTTATTCCTCTACAGGTATGTGACCACAATTATGTTTCTTTTTTGCCCGCGACGGCTTCAAATGTAATAAGATAGGACGGTGTTTTATCTATTATAACGACGTTCTTAACACCTGTAACATGCGAAGCGAGAAAATACTTAGAACAATTTACTTTGATATGCAAATGAACTTGAATGTTGTTTGGTTTGGTTTTTTTTCTTAGTTATCATAAAAAACCGCATATTCGACTTCTGTATAACTGCCTCGATTTGTCTCATATGGTTTTTAACAGGTGTGCAACCTTAAATCAGAATTTTATATCTCAATGCTTGATCTACGCTAGTTTTATGTCACTTACGAGTTTAAAGTAAAAAATACACTAAATACGCTCTTCATTGTAATAAAATACTTCAACCCTTGCCTCTCTTTTGGGATTAAAACGTTTCGGTACTAACCGATTAATATCAAGCTGTAAATATATTTGCAGGTTGTCAAGACAGAATATCTTTATGGTCGCCGTTGCTTTTAGATTTTATTGTTCTTACCATCAAGTACAGTGATGTCATTTCGTAGTGCTACAATAGAAAAAAATACACTTTCTGTTGATCAAATTTAAGCATTAATGCCTTAAAACTTTACAGATTCATTACGCAGCGACAACTCAGTGTTAACCTCGATAGTTTAAAAATATTTCGAAAGCTAACAGCACCATAAACCAGTAACAGATACTAATCTTTTAAGTTCAGTAATTGGCGTTACTAGAAATAAAATAATTTACGTAGAAAATCCATAGGACAGACTAATTTGAAGAGAACGAACTCTAAAATTGTCTATTCTTTATGCAGTATTAACGAAATAGGATAATAAAACTCATAAAGTAAGTAGAGAACCTAATAATATTAGTACCTACAGATGGATTCAATCTTCATCTATCAAATCAGTTATATCACCTTATTAACACATACCACTGAGAAAAAAATAATTCATTTATAGACGACATCTATAGTCGAGGTTGTGGCCATCCCAACTTTCAGGCTAATTAAGAGTAATAAGAGTTTTTTTAGATAATAGTATTTTTACAACAAAGTCCCAAAGCACATTACCGATTTGGCGGATAGTGAGTTCACGTCAAGAGGGTTTTGATGTCATAGGGCGTGAATCAATATGTGAACTATAGTGATGTCTAGGTATCACCCTTCTCTGTGCATCCACCAAAAACGATCATAACTAAATAAAAATATATGTGATAAAAAGTTTAACTAAATCGATTTCCTTACCGCTTCTCCTCGATCATCGAGTTACCAGACGATAAGTTCAATGATCGTGTAAAGGAAGTTTTTTGGGAAAAAGTTTATATTTATATTTAAGTAAGTAGATAGTTATGTGAATGATAGTTCATAGTGAGGTGAAACTGTTAAGACCTTACTAGGCCAATAACGTAGACAATTCGAAAAAAAATTGAATGATAGTGATGTCTGGCAGTAACTCTCTCTATATACATCCACTAAACACTATAATGTATTTCTGTAAATAATATTTTATAGCGTACAGAAAAAAAATATTACTAAGGTTTCTTGTCAGCTCTATAAGATATAAGGAATTTATTGTAGCGTTAATGAATGTCTTCTCAAGGCCCAAATTGAATAAAGTATATCTCATTTAAGCATTAAATTATGCACGGTTAGGAAAGTCTAGACCACGGTCCAGTTAATATCTCCTTGAAAGGTGTTTTACAATCCGAAGAAGAGCATCGTGGCCGCGTCGGTAACCGTGAAGGTCGATTTATAACGTAATTGTATCATGGCGTCTTACAAACTAGCGGTACGTGCTGTGCCATTAATGCAATAGACTGACTACTTTTGCTTACTAGAGTATAGGATTATAGGTACTAAATTATGCAGTACCAAATACTGTAGTCATCATTTGTTAAATCGTACCATTTTGTTGGCGTTAAGTTCTGTTCTGGTGTTAAGTGTAATGAATTGTAATAATATTTTGTGTCATCACTACATATTATAAAACAAAGTCCTCTGCGAAGTCTGTCTGTCTCTCTGTTTGTTCACGATAAACTCAAAAATACTGAACGGATTTTCATGTGGTTTTAACCAGCAGAGAAAGTGATTCATGAGGAAGGTTTAGGTGCATAATTTGTCAAGGTTTATTTTATTATCATGGCGGAACAACATCCCCCAAGCCCGCCATTTGTGATATAATTAAAGTTGCTTCTTAAACTGACAACAATTTAACCAAATGCTGTAATATAAAACCGACACTTATTATTTTAAAATTCCTAAGCAAATAATACTTAATTACAATTATTTGTAATTTGTTTTGATAAATAATATATAATCGAATTATAACAAAATGGATATTCTCGAAATATTCTACATGTTCAAATATCTACTACATCTAAAATTTTTCATAACTATCTCTTGAGTTGTTCACAAATAAATGTGCCGCAGCACCACCAAATGGTCTCACAATTTTCACTACAAGCGAAACAAACAAACCCATTTAAGGGCATCATATTAGCAACGCTTAAGGACTTACTGACGCAGCGACTGTGCCAGCCCTATTCTTTGCTCAACCATGTTTAAGCATTTGACCACAATATTACCTGATATTGAATAACGAGATGGATTAAAATGGTAACTCACTAAAGCTAGAGGAAGGCTGACCCTCAAATACAGCTACCAAAACACACCTATAAGTGCTTAGAGAAAAGGTTCATTGATCGACATTGTATCTAAACATGCCATCACTGAGGCTTCACACATTAAATAACTGAAAGACGGAACGCTGCTATAATATCGATGCAAACTGAATATTATACTAAGGAATAAACCATCTTCTAAAATAGAGGCAGCATCAGGTCAATTCCCTCGAGTAATATTTAATAACATTTTTCGTTAAAAAACAGCTTCCGCAAGAAGGACCAAGTTTTGTACGAACATATAAACAAAAAGTACACAGTTCAACTCAAAACACAAATTTCTGAATCATCCTTACTAATATTATAGATGCGAAAATGAGTTTGATTGCTATTTGTTATTGTTTACGCTTTCGCACCTTAATAACTCAACAATTGTAATGAAATTTTGTATACACGTTATCTGGTATACAAACGGATATAGGGTACCTTTCTTCAAGAAAAGAGGTCTGTTCATGAAGGATTTTTTTTATTGTAGCACGGCATAATGACGGGACTGTGCCTGATGGTAAACACAGTACAATCCAAAAACAATGGCGACCAACGAGTGACACATTATACATCGCCGGTCGCCGCTGTCATGCCGGCCTGCGAAAAGCTGGATATGCACAGGCTTATCCCGAAACGCGACCCGCAGAAGCGAATCACTATGACGGGCTTTTTCGCCATATACATGGTGTTTGCGAACCAGTCAGGCTGTAAAACCCTACCACCCCGCTTTCGCCATTGCCTCGTTCGTTATTCAGCAGAATGAACCACGTGCAGGTGAGATTGGCTTGGGTGTCTCTAGTCTTAGATGTTATTCGACACCCCTTACACCCCAAGGATAGATCAAATATATTTATGCGAGCAGAGCAGCGACCAGACACGAGTAAAAAGTAATTGTCCTGCATGGAATTCAAGTTCATAACATTAATCGCGTAAACCGTTGCACCATATGTGTAATAATTACGCTGTAATTAAATATTCATAGCATATTAACAAACAAACTTTATTAACATTCTTACTTTACAGAATTACGAGTGGTTAATTTAAAATAATGTTTTCATATTTCTTCAAATAATATTTCTTACAGAGAACCCCAGGGATTCACCGGCAGCTGGTTTAACTCGACCACTTCATGCAATTATTAATTTTATCCTGATTTCCCAACATTTATAGTGAACGCTCCGTGGTAACGCTTAGTCGCCGTGTTAGAGGTCTTAGTTTGAAAATATAATCTACATGAGCTGCGGATTAAAAAAATCAAATAATACTCATTCGTTATTATCTAGGATTTTTTAGATATATTTACAGTTGACAATTTGTCGCAAACAACAGTATGCACTTTAGTAACAGTACATGCACTATGTTGCAAAACTTCACGTGAAAATTTTTATTTGAAGAAAAAATGTAGATATACATATATATAACTTCTTTCCACATCCTATATAGAAAACAATGCCCTATAAGTATTGTATATAAATTCTAAATATTTCAAAAGAACCGACAGTATTTAGAGCTCCGTTCATTTATTTAATTATTTGCTATATAATAAAGCAACAGTCAACAGTCCGATGAATAATATAAAAACAATAATTAGAAGTATACGCATATATATTGGTAGATATATATACATATCATCATAGACATATACGATACAACTTACACTATTAATAATAATGAAAAATTAAATTATGTAACTTTAATAATGATAAACATTTGACAATTTAAAAAAAAAAAACAGAATAAGAAACCCATCATTTGTTTATTAAGAAAGCACTATTTGCTAATGATTGTAAAACGCTGTGTCTTTTTCCCATAGTCGGTAGCAGCTTGAAGTATGTAAAGATTTAAGACTAAAACTAGAGACACTCAAGCCAACCTCACCTGCACGTGGTGCACCCTGCTGAATAACGAACGAGGTAATGGCGAAAGCGGGGCGGTAGGGCTTTTACAGCCTGACTGGGTCGCAACCACCATGTATACGGCGAATAAGCCCGTCATAGTGATTCGCTTCTACGGGTCGCGTTTCGGGATCAGCCTGTGCATATCCAGCTTTTTGCAGGCCGGCATGACAGTGGTGACCGGCGATGGATAGTGTGTCACTCGGTGGTCGCCATTGTTTGTGGATTGTACTGTGCTTACCATAAGGCACTGTGCAGTCATTTTGCCGTGCTACAATAAAATAAAATAAAAAGATTTAGTGTTATTATAACAGCTATCTTAAAAGATAGACAATCCAACAAGTTTTATACTAAATACAGGAAAGGTTGTAGTCATAACTATCGAGTCTGCAGGTTTGACTCTATCTGTTTTATAGTTCTAATGTGGCTAATATTTATCTTATTTGTTCTTTTCAAATTTAACTTTCCCAGATCTATATGGAACAAATAAAATAAAAGGATCTAACTGTTTTAGATGAATATGGCAAGAAAATATATATTTTTTACTTTATCTATACAATTGTAATATCTACCAACTTGACGTGATTATAGTGAAAACTCTTTATTAAACTATATATAATAAAAGTCGTGAAAATAGATCATGAAAATATTGTGTATGTTCACGAAACTATAAAATCGCGATTTCAACTCATTTTTGTTCGATTCTATTCTGCGGAATTATACATGCTGAGTCTTTTCTTATTAGTAAACAGTTTCTATTAAGACCAAAGTATCAATATGGGAATTTTGTTTTGAGAATAGAATACAATAGAGAATAGAATGAGAATAGAATGAGAATAGAATGAGAATAGAATGAGAATAGAATGAGAATAGAATGAGAATAGAATGAGAATAGAATGAGAATAGAATGAGAATAGAATGAGAATAGAATGAGAATAGAATGAGAATAGAATGAGAATAGAATGAGAATAGAATGAGAATAGAATGAGAATAGAATGAGAATAGAATGAGAATAGAATGAGAATAGAATGAGAATAGAATGAGAATAGAATGAGAATAGAATGAGAATAGAATGAGAATAGAATGAGAATAGAATGAGAATAGAATGAGAATAGAATGAGAATAGAATGAGAATAGAATGAGAATAGAATGAGAATAGAATGAGAATAGAATGAGAATAGAATGAGAATAGAATGAGAATAGAATGAGAATAGAATGAGAATAGAATGAGAATAGAATGAGAATAGAATGAGAATAGAATGAGAATAGAATGAGAATAGAATGAGAATAGAATGAAATTTAAATTTTTCCAGTCCTCAATCCTACAAACTAAAAAATAGAATAGAGAATAGAATGAGAATAGAATAGAATAGAATTTAAATTTTTCCAGTCCTCAAACCTACAAACTACGCCACACCTCACGGCCTTTCCGTTACTTTTTACTTGTTTAGTATATTATTTCACAAACAATACGTATACGACAATATATAATCTTCTTCGATAAGTCCTATTAATACCATAAACTGGAAAGTTTTTAGGAATGGATGGGTGTTTGTTACTTTTTGACACAAAAACTACCTACTAAATGAATTCTGATGATACCTTACAGTAATATAATTTGCTATTGTCTATTATGTTATAATAAATAAAAATTATGTTATGTGTTAGGTAAAGATAAGCCAGATTGAGTTTCTTGCCGGTTCTTCTCGATGACGGGGTTGTTTTCCGAACCGGTGGTAGTTTTGACGTTCATAAGTGCCTTCTCAGGGCCTAAATTGAATAAAGAATATTTTGATTTTGATTGCACATGACTACGCTTGTATGTAGAAAGAGGGAGTGAAAACAAAGTACTATTCTCTTGGGATTAGGTCAAATCTAAATTAATTATCACATTAATTTAATTATTAAACCAAAAAATATTCGCCAAAAATTCGTACATTAATAAAAAGGAACTTAATAAATTTTACAAAGATTCAATATTTTTGAAAATATATATTAATGTATACACGAAAAAAAATATAATAGTTAAAAATCTTTATAAAACGTCTAAGAGATTAGCATTCACAAATAACAATAAACTTGTCGGCTGTAACCATTCCCTTCACCAATAAGATTTTAAGCTTTATTTTGGTCTGTTATCTTTACTGTTATGATTCAAAACGCAGTAAACGCTGCCGGCGTTGCCGACGCTCGTAATATTTTCGACAAAAGATGCAACGACCTTAGATCTTTTGATAGACAGGGATGGGATTTACAAAATTTTATTACAAATATACGACATGTGTATAAAACATTTGAGATTTCTTGTCATTATTATCTGATACATCGTATGTTTTTATATATACTATGTAAGAACTCGTAATAATTACCCCGATTTACTTAATGATAAGTAAAGTATTCTTCTGTAACAACCACAAACATCGCAGGATGAATACTTATCAATGAAATAACGATGGTAATAAAATTTCTTCAACAAAACACATGACATATAGAAATGATCTAGATAAAATAAATAAATCGCTTTTAATTTCAACATATTCCGAGAAAACACGT
This sequence comes from Antheraea pernyi, assembly GCA_015888305.1. Lineage (NCBI taxonomy): Eukaryota > Metazoa > Arthropoda > Insecta > Lepidoptera > Saturniidae > Antheraea > Antheraea pernyi. The sequence continues at coordinate 34,831 of MU159971.1, forward strand.
GTTTTAAATAATACTATTATGGTTTTTTAGACCTATAGTAAAGAAAAAGTAACTCATGACGTCACAGTTCAACAGGCACACAAGCACTATTCACATGCAATATGCCTTGAAATATGTTAAAAATGCTCCGACGAATCCCATATGCGTTTGTATTCCCGTAATTCCCATATGTTAAAAATAATTTACTTTGTGTTGGCATTTATAAATCTTGTAGGTAACAAGCAACCAATCGAGTTCGAAGCAATACTATAATATTCTGAATTTTTATTTGTATAAAGTTATAATAATATTAATAAACTTAATAATTGTCATGAAGTGCATCATTTACAACTGTACATATTACTTTACAGCTTTTTTGAATATTTGAATATCAGAAATGCTTCCAACTCTATGTTAGTAAAACCTTACACCTTAAGAAATTATTTATATAAAATGAATTATGTACTTATAATTATTTGTTGCAATAAGTAATAGAGTTATAGCAAAATTGATATTGCGTATCTCCAGTGTTCAAATATCAACAACACCAATTAATTTTTACAGGGATCGGTTGCACAACATTGAATTTCATATGCTGAAGCGCCATCTAGTGCAAATTTGAATTTGAATTGAATTGAAAAATGGATAGCATAAAAATTATCAACGAAAAAACACTTTGGTGTTCCGACCTCCAAGATCGATGTAGGTTCGAATACTAGCAAATGAACCGGAGCTTTCGGTGAAGCAAAATATACAAATGAGACCGTAGTTATTTGGTACGGCTTTTTCTAAACCGATCTGGCTATATACGAGTTGAAAATCAATCACCAATAAATATGTTCCAGCAGTTATACATGAGAGTCAGTCCAGGTTTAGTTCAGTGTGCTTACCGTCTTAGACTACATAGTCACTTAAGGTGAAGATTGTGTTCAAACGCTAAAACCAATAAAGTATAAATATAGATAATTTTAATTTCAATTATGTTAGTTTTCATATGAAAATCAAATCCAGTCAGAGATGCCTTATTATAGTTTACAAGATAATCTTATAAGACTTATAAGATTCTTCTATAACTAATCTAGAATCGAAGTGATCGTTCTCGATTGAACTAATACGATTATTTTCAGCTAATCTTACAGTAATGCTAATTGTTATGCCTCTTAGACTAATCAGACAAATGAACTACACTACAATGGAGGATAAAGGTACAATATAAGTAATAGTAATCGCTGACAAACGAGGATACGTCCGTTACCGGTTAAAAAAAGGTAATTCTTAAATACGCAAAGCGGTGGTCAGACCACCAGGCGATAGCACGTGCCCGAGTTTACCCACTCCATGCCACTAGACATTTACCGGAACAAGAGCTCATACAGAGTGTTTAAAGTTTTAACATTAAGGTGCGCATACGCAGCTGCACAGCACGCGCTCTTAATGAAAGCATTGTTTTACTCGAGAACCCTGCCGATACACGGTGGTCTCGGTATTAGAGTTGATTGCCACTTGATGACTTCCCTGTTATTATTAAACTTCAATAATATGTACAAAGGACAAACAAATGACACAAAATATAAAAGCTTTTGCGTAACTGAACAATAGTTTTTTTGTTTTGGCAACCGATCTTCTAGTAGATTATTACTGCCATTGTCGAGTAGGTATAATACAAGTCTTTCGCGATCATTCCAATGAACTAACAAGATGGTGGCCGTCTTTTTAGAATTTTCCAAAGAGTTTTTGTGACAAGTCAGACTCCATCCTCCATAGCATTACTTCCAATCTTTTTTTTTTAGTGTAGCACAACGAAGTGGTTGTACTTTGCCTGGTGGTAAGCATAGTACTATCTAAAAACAATGGCAACCACCGAGAAACTAAAAGCATACCGAGCATTTTATTTTAACCAGTCTATATACACAAACAAATAGATTATTCATAGACATTGATATACAAAAACCCAAGATACGCACTTAACGTCTCACAGCCGGCACACAAAAATGAGTGCATAATTCTGGATTATACACTAATTTCAAATAGTCTTGTGTCGCTTGCGTCCTTGTAAAAATCAACTTTAAATCATTCAGGTAAGGTCGATTTTGCAAAATTATAAGTTTATCACATAACTATAACCACGTATGTATATTGGGGTGTTTACGGGACGGTTTTGATCGCTACTTTTATTCGAAACTGTGTGTCTTGGGTTTTTATATGTCAATGTTCATAAATTTTTACTTGCCTCATTGCAGAACAAATATCGGCAAACATTCCCCAGTATATCGTATGTCCTCTGTCTGTAACGCTGTTCGCACAGAGATTGACATATTTTCAGGGTCCGTTACCTGTATTAAAAAATACTCTTAAATCACTTAAAAAATGTAATTTCTAAGTTGTTAGTGATATATTTATTTAGTTTTTGTACCGCCTAATGTCTGTTCTATATATTTTATATGCATGCTGTGTCTACATCTAGAAGAGTGCAATCATATGGCAGACATGGTTTGTCAATACTTTTCATCCTTATGTATGTAACTAGATGTAGTCAGTTTTGTAGACCAATAAACTAAAAAAAAAATAATATTACTAAATGAGACTTAATATCTTGTCATTTGAATGTCTTTAAAACTTTTTAAATAATAATAAATCCCCTTTTGGACAACTTAATTATTGAGTTTTCATAATGACCTAGCTTTGTCAGACTTAGTCAGCAATTCGGTAATCTCCGTCAAACAAGCAGAGAATTATTTAAAGTGCTGGAGAAAATTGCCTTCAAACGTAATTTTATCGCATAATAGCTAATAAAACTGTTTATTTTACCGCTTACGTTGAAGCTATGACTATGTTATTCATTTCAATAAGCCTCGACTAGTATGACGATCAATAATGTATTTTGTAAATGGGCGTACCTAGCAGTTAAAAAGTTACTTTTATATGTATAATTACGTATACGACATTCGACATTCGACCATAGTTCAGTGATTTTTTAAAGTTTGAATTTTATTAGGGTTAATATCATTGTTGAATGTAGAATGAAAAAGGGTAACTGGAACGTGAGAGTAAAATAATACATACAGTCGAGCATAGCAACCTCCTTCACAACCTTTTTTGAAGTCCTTTATTGACAGATGTCAAAATGTCTTTTTTATTTACATGAGTGTATATGCTGTGTAAAATTGAAGCATTAGTGTGAGTAATGCATATTTTAATTAATTTAATGTACTTCTAATGC